>CM060256.1:20453547-20558547 GCA_030684275.1 Acipenser oxyrinchus oxyrinchus | reverse complement strand
AATAACTGTTTGCTGTCCATTTTACCACAAAATTATTACACCTACAGTACAAATCCATCAGTCATGAAGACTTGGTTACTGTAGGTCATTAAAATGTTATCTACAGTACACCAATACAATGTATTCCATAGTCATTATCTCAAACAAAAGGCTGTCTAATTTTATGGACACTTATCTATTCCATACCATACAAAAATCCCTTCATTTGCATGAAACTCGGGAGCCTTTACATCAAAAGTTCAGACCAACTACTAAGGGAATGCGATAGCATATTATGAGACGCTGGCAGTTATCCCCTGCCTATAAGCAGATGTACCCTATGCTATAGCCTTATCTGATGGTAGCTTACATGTAGGTCCTTCTTTCAAACATCTGGAACTCAGATAGAGGTAATGGAGATTGGGAAGGTGAGACTGGTCATTAGCAAACTCCTAAAGTGCTAGATTTCAGTTATGGATATGCACGTTACTGTATATTCGTTTTACCAAATAATAATAGATTTGTTTTCATAAGCTTCAATATAACATGCTGAAATTTGATTACTAAAAATGGCTTTTGTTTGCTATTAGAATCATGAAATAAAAGCTGGAGGTCCACATCATATTTTAAAATGGCTCTGCAGTACATCACAGTTAATGTAGATGCTACTGTTTCTCATTGGACACATTTAACAGCAACATGCTATTTCAAATTATAGATACACCCAGGACCCACCTGGTCATTTCAATGCATTTGAATGCAATATTGACTTTAGCAAATGTCTTGCATTGTTTCCCCCACGTTTGATAACAATGACTTGTTTTCCATGCACATAAGGTAAACACAGCAAATCAAGTCAGCATTTCTAAATGAAGGTTTACGATTATTGAAAGACAAACTGCATGACACTTAATTAATTAATGAGTGTGTCTCTATGTAGATGAAACAAAAAGGTTACATGGAATTCTATATTATGTATATATGTATATTTGGCAATTTATAAACATTTTGGTAAATAACTAATGTTTATTCCACAGACATGTTACATAATGTGAGTTCTTCAGTTACTGGGCAAGCAACAGCTAAAACAGGGGAGAGGTTTTGTACCTGTCAAATAGCAATCAGTTCAATAAGGTCTACATGCCCACTGCAGTCTCATTTCAATGGATGCTGGGAGAGGGTGAAATCAAAAAGGTTAGAGAGAAGAGAGAGGAGGATTCAGGAATGCTGCAGGCTCCTAGTTAAAATGAGAATCCACTTACTTTTCAATAAAGCATGCAGTCACATACAGCCCAACATGACAAGCTTTGAAAAACTTTCTACTTCACACCGCTCTTTATAAAAACAACAAGCATTTCATCATTACAAGAACACTTCATTTTTTGTAGTAGTATAATTCATTTTCCATATTTAAACTTGACCTCATCTTTTTAATGAAGTGTCATTGGCAGGACTGAAACAGTGTGCAGGTATAGTGGTCATTTGGCAAAAATAATGAAAATAAAGAAATCCACAATCAGCCAAAAAACACATGTAAAGGTGTTAGTCTTATGCACAGCAACTGTACACTTCTGTTTAATAATGATACTCATTCCCTGTGCATTTAACTTGTTGAATACAAAGAGTAATTATATTAGCTTACTACTATTAAGAAATATCTGAGTTGTTTAAAGCATATTTTCAACTTTCCTAAAACTAGCATGCTTTACTGTAGTGGTTTTAATATTTTTTATTTTATTTTCTGAAACAAAATGCTGTCTTATTACAAAATATATTATGAAGAACAAAATAGGTGCTAATTACGTGTCAATACTATAGGATGCAATTAGAGGCAAATGTATACTCTTCTTGGTTTCTGGGTTCAGATCAAAGGCAATTTCACACTCAAGATGTGTTGTCAATGGATTAGTAGCTCATTGGAGATCAAGGGACTTAATAGTCGGTCAGTCGTACAACTACAACCAAGCGCATTTTAATTGACATGATTAAATATTCCAGTACCCGGGCACTGTAATCCTGTATGATTTGGAATATAGCCCAAATATTAAAACATTTTAATAAAAAAAGACTTCACCAAGCAGTTTCAGAAATGTTTTTTTTTTCATTTGTTAAACCTACATTTACACAAGTAGAAAATCAAAGCTATATTCCTACGAAGTTTCATAATGTACCAAGCACCTTTACGAATAGTTTCAAATTATTGTAGCAGAGGTGAAACAGAACAGAATCATCCCATATTGTTGAAAAAAAGGTCACGTATGGCATATGTCAAGCAGATGCAAATAAACCACATATTTAAGTGGATATGGGATGATATCAGGCATGTACTTACTGCAGTAGACGATTAGGAGACTGGCCAGAATCATGATTGCCCAGAAAGTTGAGGACATGCTTGGCCAGGCATTGGCAACCTTTCGATTACCTATCCTGGGAGAAGGAGCCATTTGAGCCAGTTCTCCTGAACGAAAAGAAATTAGTCAATTTCACCAGCCAACTCTCCCCTTGACTGATCGCCTTTCTCCGCGTGTAATCCCTAAAAAAGACATCTTCAAAACGAGCTACTGTCCATCAGCAGCCTTTCCATGCTTCAATAATCATCCCCTACCAACATTTAGTAAACCCAATTGACAGATTTTCACTTGATCCCTTTGTCAATAGAGCACAAATTGCAGTCTTTGCTTTTACGCACAGCAACAGTTTTTTTTTTTTTTTTGTTTTTTTTTTAATATGGATCCTAGGTGAAAAGGACAAAAATATTCCACAATGGACGTTTTAATTGAAAATTATATATTTAAAAACATCCTTACACACGGTAAATGAGGCAGATGTAAAACTGGGCTGCCAGTTTTCCAGAAAGGTAAAGAGAAACGATTATAGCTTTAGGTAGATAGATACCGCAACCTCGTGCAACATCCAAACACACCTGGGGCTACGGCACATCTGTGAATGACAGTGACTCAGAACTCCCCAGAAATAAAACAAAGCAGTGAGATCTTGTAAAATCCGACCACAAAATAGTAAGTAAGCGACACAGGAGTGCCTGTGGATGGCGACAGACTTAAAATTAAAAAACATTTGGTGATCTAAAACAACATGAGATCCATGCAAAAAGAAACTGGTGTGGATATTTGGCTCGGATACACGACCCTGGTGAGTCACAAGGTTTCCATTTGTTAAAACAGATCTCAAGGGATTAGATGGTCGAAAGTTGTTTTCAAGGTGTTTTTTTTTTTCTTCCTGGAGACTGCTGTCACTACTCTTGCATTCTACTCTGCATACACAGCTGAATAAAAAGCTGGTTTCTGGAGCTCCTCTGACGCATCTTGTGTATACTGTTGCAACAAACAACCGTGGAAGTTAATCACGCCCACGGGTAAAGCTGTGAATTGATAAATGCAAGCAATGTATCAAATCTAATTATATCTATCTTCCAACAAATATTATTGATTGTGTCTCTTATACCCTTATCTCAAAAGTAATGTATATATTTTTTGTATTGACGGTGTATGGTGGGGCTTCGTAACTTTTTTTTTCTTTTTTTTCTCAACAGTCTAACACTGAAGATAGATAGGATTTTAAATTATTTTAAAGGCGTAATGCTATGACCCGTGATATCAGTGTGTGTCGTTTAAGGGGGTAATTCATTTAAATGTGCAATTCATTTAAATTAATTTAGATGTGCCGTTCCTTGTTGCGGTAACTAAACAAAGGTTTTAAAATAAATTATGCCATAAAAATTGAGACTTTCTTGGAGTTGACAAGAGTCGTGTCATTAATGCTGTGTTGCATGACAATTTCGTCTAATTTGACGACACCTGATTGACATAGGTGTGTTAGAAGCGGAAGAGGGCCAAGCACATAACTGCAGTATCAGTTACAGATATCTTCAAACACGTATCTATGTCTATATTAATTTAAGTGGCAATTAATAACAGTACGGTCCTAAATAAATACATACATAACAGATAGCAACCTAGTCCCTAGTAACCGTAACCTTATTTAATCAAACACATCTGTCCTGATATTAAAGTGCAATGTCAACAACTTTCAGTGATATGATTACCTTGTGTCCTGTGATGCCCCCAATTCAGTAGTATTTCACAGATGTGCCTACTAGGGGTATATTGTGCAGCCAGAACAGACATTAAACCTTAAGAGACCCCCCAGAAGCCTCTCTGTCTCAAACTTACTCCATATGCATGTCAGAATATGTTTCCTTGTCAAATGTTAAGTACTTATGCTTGGCATTTAGTAACATCCTTACATGTGGGTTCCAGCTCATTATAACATTTGTTATACTTTTTTCATCAGGGATATACAGGTTCATCACATCTTCATATATCCTGGGGCATAGTTAGGGATTAGTGCTAATGCAGAAAGAAAATGTGTATGCTCAGTAACAAAACAGTTCTATATTGTCCTCTAATTGAAGCCCAGTCCTGTGAGTTTGCTACATGTTTCATTACTGTTTTGTTTACTTTGCCTATCCTGTAACTTGCTAGGGCTGTGCTGGGGGAACCTGCTCATAACTGCCATCATATTCTGACTGCAGACGAGCGCTGCTGCTGATTATATATAGAGTTGCTCGCTATGTTGTTGGTGACCGGATTAATTGACCCCTGTCTTATGTTTTTGTTACAATCTGACTTCAAAATTATTTTTGCTACATAGCTAAAAATATTACATAACAGTAAAAGAAAACATGTGTTAAAGTGCCCTCAATTACATTTTAACACAAGTGAAAGTGTCATGTTTTTGAAGTATCATGGTCATTAATTCCAGTTCTCCTACTGAGTGAAACCTAATTATTACAGCCAGTTTGTAAGGTTAAAAGTGGATTTACTAGAGACAGAAGTAATCATAGTACTTGCAACAGTGTCTTGTTCTGTAAACCATATGAAGAAAAAATGTAAGTTACATTTGACGATAAGGAAGTTACATTTGACGGCATGGTATCTGACCTTAACAAAAGGAAACCACTGTAGAATTCATCTTATCTTATATGAAAAGCAGGTACCCCCATTTAGACTTCAGATTTGATGATTATTTAAGTACTGTGGCAGACAAATATTTTTGACTAAAGTCCAGACGGCCAAGGCTGTTTAAATGCTGGAATCTGGGGATAGACAAAGCTGGTCAATTCAGTGTGACCCCTTCTATAAAATATGGCATTGGGGAATTGTCAGTCCATTGCACATAGGCTCAATATCCACTTCAGGACAGCTAATGGAGTCACCATAAGCAACCAAGATTGAATGACTGGTTTGAGGTCAAGAAGACCAGCTACAGCTTCTAAATTGCTACCAACACACCGAAGAGACCTCTGATTACTACCTTGATCACCTGAACTGGCAGCACTGTCATTGGCCATGTGTTTTGTTCACTGATGAATCAAGGTTTTAAATTCACTAGTGATCAACATGTTCAAGTATGGAGAGCCCAAGTAGAACATTTTGCTCAATTCAACATCTTTCACTATAACTGTTTTGTAAGACCCTGTAGTAAGACTGTTTTCTTGTGCAATTGGTCCTGAGTTTGTTCTGATGTAAGTTAACAATTGTTGTCATACTGTCAGTATGGTTATGGTTTATCTTGAGTAGACTACAAAGGTTATGGACTGGCCACCAAATAGTCCAGACCTCAATCGCATAGAATACCTTTGGGACCTTCTAGGATGTTTCTGAAGAAACTAAGGCAAGTGGGGGAAAAAAAGAATATCAAAAGGATAAAAGAAAAGTAAGGCAAATAATCACTTATACAACACAACTTAGTTTTAGTTAGTTTGATCACAACAGGTTATATATTAAATAACACTGTCAGATTGTTATAGATTGAACAAGGGAAACTGAGAATGCATTGTTTTGTGTTGAGAATTTAACATGTTTTATTCCATTTAATTATACTATCAACTTTACATTTATTTAAGGTAATTGCTTGGAATTGGCACACCCCATATAAACCCTACACATGACACAAGAGAGATTGGTGCTAAAGTCAAAGACTGGGACAGGATCTCCCAAGATGTCATCTGCCCGCCTGATTGTAAGTGTGCCCTGTCAATGTGACTGCAACAGACAGAGGAGCCCATACTCCATACTGAAATATTAATATGGACCAATGTCAAACAGTATAAAAAAACAGATCTATAAGCATTTTGAGTTCCATGGGTTATGGATGTTACACGCATAATACTTTTATTTGTTGATGTCAGTGTGTAAAGAGTTCTCCCTTAATTCATTCTTATTGTTAACTGTGTTTTGGGATAATTCAAGTATGAAATGTTTCTCCTTTCACTTTTTTTTAGTAATGTATTTTATGATTGCTTTACAGGAAAGCACAATAGCCCAAATAGCTATGAGATTATATTGGAACTTGTTCATTATTTTGAAAATTTTAGTAGCATCCAAATAATGATAAGACTTCTAGATTTGCTGCAGGCAATTAACTTTCTTGTGAATAAAGTCCTATTAATTGCATTTATAGACTTTAAATGAAGTATGTCAAATGCTTTTAGTAGACCATTTCCAAACCAATTTGCATGGTAATGAATAAATGTTGCCAATATCTGAAACATGGTAAGGGCTATTTTAGCTCCTACAAAAAAAATGCATATGGATGTTATGGAGCCAAGATGTACAGTACTGTATAATCCAATGCTTAAATAACAGGAAACACAAAACAGTGTTTCTTTGTAAACTGCTTGTCCAGTGTATAAATGATAAGGCTTTTAGACACATTTAATGACAATTAACCATCACATTGTAGTCTCTTTTCCCCTTCTGTTATTTTGAAACTCATGCAGCTGTCATGTGGCTACTGTTGAGACGGCAGCCAACTCATTTTAATTTGTGTAATGTGTAGTGGTATATATTGTTTGAAGTGTTAAATAAATGCCATCTGAGTTTCCATTCCTTCTTTATCAAACTCTAGACTGGGTTGTCAAAGCTGTTTACTCCAAATCGTCATTAGCACATTTTTGTTTCGGAATGGGAAAAACACCAATTCAACTTCTAAAATGAATAAGACACAGGTTAATACTTCATTCAAGTCCCTGAATTAAAAGTCTTAGTTGTTTATTCCTGGTTTGGTAACCTAGCTAGCTAAAATATACTTAGACTTGTTGGTGGGTACTGTGTTATAGATCCTGATATACTTATCCACCCATTCTTGCAAGCTAATAAAACAAAAAAAATCAATATGCCAGTCCTTAGCCAATGCAAAAAAGGATTATGTAGTAGGGGTCATGCTAAGTGTGGTATGATAATGATTTGAATAACCTGAATTCCTCTGCATTCTTTTTTTAATGTGATGAATTAAGTACTCATGAAAAGGCACTGGTGAATGAACCCAATAATCTGCAGATATATACCAGTAGTGCAAACAGCTTCAAACCAAGTTTTCCACACATGGTTGCACAGTTTTCTTTGGCTCCCCACCAGGAATTGTTATCTCCTGAGTTAAGAGTGCCTATTCAGCCATCTCACATGCTTTTTTATGGGGTCTTTGTAAGTTAATACATTGAGTGTAGGATGTCTCTTATTGTTATAAGAGATGTCATCACATATGTTTTGGGTGAGAGGACCACAAAGCAAAGCATAGCAATTCTGGCTGCTCAAACTCTGCAAAATGATTTCTGTTATAATAAGAGAACTGTGGCGGAGTGTCCCGCCCCTATGTATTATTATTTGTATTTTTGTTTGCGGCGCGGGTAAAAGCGCCGCGTCTTTTTATATTTATATTTAAAAACCCGTGAGGATGCATGACTGATCAGCTACTGATTATTTAACTAGCTGACAGTCATGCATCCTTACCAAACGCGTGCAGACTGTGGCCGAGGGGTAATAAGATAAACAGCTAGTTAACCCCTCGGCCAGAGTATAAGAACCGACAGCTGTCTGTGCTGCGGTGTTGAGTGTTGGATGCAGAGAGGAAGTACGGGGAGATAGAGAGGTACAAGAAAACAATTGCTAAAACGTGCTGGTTTAGCCAGCACGTCACTTACTTGTTTGTCTGTTTATTTGTTTGGCCAACGCGCCTTTTGTTTTGTTGTTTTGTTTAAATCTTTTGGTTTTGTTTGTTTATTAATAAAATTAACTGAACGCCGTTGCGTTCAGTTTCGCCCGCCCATCCATTGTTGTGGTTTCAGTTACTTCCTGGTCCGTGACGTCACCACTGCAAGCCAGCCTGCCACATATGGTGTCCTGCGTGGGACAAACAACGCCTCCAACAGCCGGACCAGGAATACAAAGGGCGTTTTTATTTTTTCGAAAAGTGTTTTTGTGTTTGAAAAAAAAAAAAAAAAATGGGAAGAAGCGGCCGAAGAAAGCAGCAACAGCAGCAGGTGGTGCATCAAGAGCAGCGGGCCCGGTCACAGGTCCCGTCGGCGCTCTACTACGCCGGATGTTTGCCTTGCCTGTCTGGATGAGGAAGGGTGGTGCTTCCTGTGTGGCGAGGTAAGGTATCTTCCACTCAGCCAGAGCCACGCATGGCATAAGATGGAGGAGCCTGAGCGTCCGGCGTCAGGGGAGAGGGCCCGCTGGCTAAGACGAGTTCACTCTCCTCTGAGGGAATCTGGGGCTGGCTGGTGGAGCCTGGGAGGAATGCTGAAGAGGCCCTCCCGATGTGATCAACCTCCTGTGGGCCAGAGATGGAGAGCGATGGGAAGCCTGGGAAAAGCAACACTGCCCAGTGTCCCTCGCGGAGGTTGCGGACATGGTAATCCACTACCTGGCTGCAGATATGGCAGGGCTACCGCTATCTCCAGCTCCATCGGGAAAAGCCCAGCCGCTGCCATCTCCAGCGCCAGAGGGAGAGGAGTCGTCGCTGCCTTCTCCAGCGCCAGAGGGAGAGGAGTCGTCGCTGCCTTCTCCAGCGCCAGAGGGAGAGGAGTCGTCGCTGCCTTCTCCAGCGCCAGAGGGAGAGGAGTCGTCGCTGCCTTCTCCAGCGCCAGAGGGAGAGGAGTCGTCGCTGCCTTCTCCAGCGCCAGAGGGAGAGGAGTCGTCGCTGCCTTCTCCAGCGCCAGAGGGAGAGGAGTCGTCGCTGCCTTCTCCAGCGCCAGAGGGAGAGGAGTCGTCGCTGCCGTCTCCAGCGCCAGAGGGAGAGGAGCCGTCGCTGCCGTCTCCAGCGTTAGAGGGTGAGGAGCCCTCGCCTCTGTCTCCACCAGGAGCAGAGCAGCAGGAGCTGCCTCTGTCTCCACCACCACCAGGAGCAGAGCAGCAGGAGCTGCCTCTGTCTCCACCACCACCAGGAGCAGAGCAGCAGGAGCTGCCTCTGTCTCCACCACCGCCAGGAGCAGAGCAGCAGGAGCTGCTTCTGTCTCCACCACCGCCAGGTGCAGAGCAGCAAGAGCTGCCTCTGTCTCCGCCACCTCCACCAGCAGAGGGTGAATGCCTGCTGGTTCTGCCTCAACCGCCGTGGGAGGACTGCTTGCCCCTCCCACCTCCACCAGCAGAGGGTGAATGCCTGCTGGTTCCGCCTCAAGCGCCGTGGGAGGACTGCTTACCGCTCCCAGCTCCACCAGCAGAGGGTGAATTCCTGCTGGTTCCGCCTCAACCGCTGTGGGAGGATTGCTTGACCCTCCCACCTCCACCAGCAGAGGGTGAATACCTGCTGGTTCCGCCTCAACCGCCGTGGGAGAACAGCTTGCCGCTCCCAGCTCCACCAGCAGAGGGTGAATGCCTGCTGGTTCCGCCTCAACCGCCGTGGGAGGACTGCTTGCCGCTCCCAGCTCCACCAGCAGAGGGTGAATACCTGCTGGTTCCGCCTCAACCCCGTGGGAGGACTGCTTGCCCCTCCCACCTCCACCAGCAGAGGGTGAATACCTGCTGGTTCCATCTCCACCTCCACCAGCAGAGGGTGAATACCTGCTGGTTCCACATCCACCATCATGGGAAGAACTGCTCCTGCCCTGCCTCGCACCGCCCAAGGATGCCTGTTGCTTCGCACCTACCAAGGATGCCTGCCTCACTTCGCCCAAGGATGCCTGCCTCACTTCGCCCAAGGATGCCTGCCTCGCTTCGCCCAAGGATGCCTGCCTCACTTCGCCCAAGGATGCCTGCCTCGCTTCGCCCAAGAAGGCCTGTCTCGCATCGCCTGGGGCTGCCTGTTGCTCCGCATCGCCTGGGGCTGCCTGTTGCTCCGCATCGCCTGGGGCTGCCTGTTGCTCCGCATCGCCTGGGGCTGCCTGTTGCCCCGCATCGCCTGGGGCTGCCTGTTGCTCCGCATCGCCTGGAGAGCCACCAGTTATAGGGTACGAGGGAGAAGTGGAGCTCCCGCTGCCGCCTCCATGGCCAGGGGCTCCCCTCCCGAGTTCGCCTCTGGAGGGTCCGCTACTGCTGCTGCTGCCATCGCCTCCCGAGGGTCCTGTTTTGCTTGGGGTCGCTACCAGTCCTGCCATACGGCAGGAAATACTGTGGCTGGAGCCCCATGAACGGGAGCTGCCGGCCACGGAAAAGGGGGAGGTCAGGAGACCAGCTCCCCAGCCGCACTTTCGCGGCAGGAAATACTGTGGCTGGAGCCCCATGAAGGGGAGCTGCCGGCCACGGAAAAGGGGGGAGGTCAGGAGACCAGCTCCCCAGCCGCACTTCGCGGCAGGAAATATTGTGGCTGGAGCCCCATGAAGGGCAGCTGCCAGCCACGAAGAAGGGGAGGTCAGAAGACCAGCTCCCCAGCCGCACTTCGCGGCAGGAAATACTGTGGCTGGAGCCCCATGAAGGGCAGCTGCCAGCCATGAAGAAGGGGGAGGTCAGGAGACCAGCTCCCCGCAGCAATTTCGCTGCAGGAGAGGGTGGCCGGAGCCCCACGGAGGGGAGCTGCCGGCCATGAAGAAGGGGGCAGGTCTGGAGACCACCCCAAAAATTTTTGGCCAAAGGAGCCGGCCTGTGCGCTGGCCATTGGAACGCTTACGGCTGTTTGGGTGGGAGGAGGACATCCCACCGTGGCCGCCACCTTTGGCCCGTTGCTGCCCCTGTTCCTGCGCCGGGACTGCTAGCCGGGACTTTAGGGAATAAGGGGAGGTGGCGAAAAGGCCATGTGTGCTGCGCACAAGGGGGCATGTGTGGAGTGTCCGCCCTATGTATTATTATTTGTATTTTTGTTTGTGGCGCGGGTAAAAGCGCCGCGTCTTTTATATTTATATTTAAAAACCCGTGAGGATGCATGACTGATCAGCTACTGATTATTTAACTAGCTGACAGTCATGCATCCTTACCAAACGCTGCAGACTGTGGCCGAGGGGTAATAAGATAAACAGCTAGTTAACCCCTCGGCCAGAGTATAAGAACCGACAGCTGTCTGTGCTGCGGTGTTGAGTGTTGGATGCAGAGAGGAAGTACGGGAGATAGAGAGGTACAAGAAAACAATTGCTAAAACGTGCTGGTTTAGCCAGCACGCCACTTACTTGTTTGTCTGTTTATTTGTTTGGCCAACGCCTTTTTGTTTTGTTGTTTTGTTTAAATCTTTTGTTTTGTTTGTTTATTAATAAAATTAACTGAACGCCGCTATGCGTTCAGTTTCACCCCCATCCATTGTTGTGGTTTCAGTTTCTTCCTGGTCCGTGACGTCATCACACTCACCACTGCGAGCCAGCTTGCCACAAGAACCTACACTGATATATTAACTTATTAAAAATGGCAAAAACAAAGATTGCACTTCAAAACTGCTATTGAACATAAAGTATATTCAATGCATGCGATGACATCTATACTCGGGATAAGATGTTTCTGGAATTTTAAATCCTTAATGTGATTGTTTGATTTCTCATATGTGGTTTATAATCTTGATCATATGAAATGTTTAAATTTTATGCAGTCAAACTACCCAATAAGCATCAAGAGCAACCTTGAATTTGACATTATGGTGTATCATGAAAGGTACTACCATTTTATTGAGTGAAAAATCTACAGTGCTGTGCAAAAGTTAGAAGCCTTCCATATTGTTGGTCTAATTTGAATAACTTTGATAATAAAACAATAAAATTGATATTTTATGAGCAATACCAAATTAATTAGAGGTCAAATAAACAGTATTTAAAAGAGCATTACCCCCTTCAAATTATTATTATTATTATTATTATTATTATTATTATGTTTTTTTGTGTTTTTTTTGGCTGGTGGTTCTGATTCTCCCCATCAAGCTTGCTGTTGTATGTAGACACTCTGCCTTCATTCGAGTATTTTGTTTTTTTACCACTCTGTAGATTATGTTTAGTTACTGCAACAAACCATTTTAGTCCTTTAAAGAAATGGCAAAGAACTGTAGATTGATAAGATGCTTTAGATTTATTTCTGGTTTGGATATGAATGGTACAGTATACCTTACATCGGCTAGGTGCAGAGTGCATGGGACAGGTTAATGGTATACCCAATGTAGGTATGACATGATTCTGAAGGCTCTATACAAGCACATTTGAATCCAAGAAAGCTGATTGGTCGGAATTGTATTTTCCAATATGACAATTACATTTGTTCTGCTAATAAAATAACAGCAGCAACTTCAAAGTTTTATTATCCAGTGTATTCCAATTAGACAACAAAATGTTGTCTCCGACTCTTTTACAGCCCTATACATTGTGACCTTACAGGGTTAACAAAAAACGAGGTGCAACTTAGTATAAAAAATATGCCATTATGTGTGTCTGTAATTTGTGATGGGCGAGGAAACAGAGTATCAATTCTTAATCTTTCCCTGCTGTTAAGGCAACATATTCTCAGCAGCAAATTTCACCAAATGGATTTTTCTGTACAGTTCAAACTGAGATGTGCTGCAGGCAAAGTTCCCATTTAAATGAAAAATGTCTCTAGTTGTAAGGTTGAAACAGTCCTTCTTACTGATGCCATCATCTTGTGCAAACAAATAGTCAGTCTGTGAACAATAATTAGGTGAAGCAAAGGTTCTTCCTTTGAAAACCAATTTTTAAAAAACCTGTAATTAACATTGCTGACTAAGGTTGTGTGATCAGCCTTTTAAAAGTGTTTGAACACCACTTTAATCCTTTTTTTTTGTAAGGATGCACTTTGGTCACAATATGATGTTCATCAATATTGATCTAAATAGAAAGTAAAGTATTCGAAAAAAAGAGTACAGGGTTTATTTTGAAAAATGATACGCATCTTGAAGGCTAAGCTAACTCTCAAATGATATTCTGACTCGCATGCTAAGTTCTTGTCTATGCTTTATCCTTTTCAACTACACTCTATTTAAGCAATGGAATCCTGATAAGGATTACTGTTGACATCATCGGAAAGATGCCATATATACACGGTCAACTGCAGTACCAAGATGAGCCTGTCAGGATTTTATTGCGATTAAAAAATGTATTTCTATTTCAGATATTTAAATCTCATAGTTCCAGATGTATCTGCCCTTTCAATGTTGTTTTGCTTTCTTCATTTTATACTTTTATCTGAACATTGTGTGATCATCTATCTAAACCTCAGAACATTCATTGGCCAATCAGGAAGCTCAATTAAAGGGCATTAGCACATGATAGATTAGTTCAGATATATTTCTAGCTTAAAAACAACTAAACAGAAGAAAAACAAAACATTAAAATATTGAAAAGGTAAAATAATCATTTTAATAAGATTGACATGTTTGAAATAGGAATGAAAGCTCTGTTCATTGGTTTCCTACATGACTGTGGCATCATTACATTTTAAAAATGAATAATAGAATAAATAAAATGCTGTACATTTCTTTAGGGAAGCCCTCTGAAAGCACAGCTGTAATGGGTTATTTTACATTTTAAAGATGTAACCAACAGGCTATACCATGGGCTTTCTATAAGAAAGGGGGATTATACCCTGTTTTTCTCTCTGAAAGGAATTAAACCATATAAACACTTTACAACCCCGCCATTAATTTGCTTCTCCCTAATAGTTAATTTATTTATTTTTAATCCCAGGAGCAAGTCTGTGAATAGACACTAGAATTGGATAATTGTCATCCATAGAAACTGTAATGTTTTTAACAAATGGAACATATTTTGGGAGATGAGCACTATTCCTCTGGTCCTTAATTAACATATGTTGTTTGTTTGTTTTTCATTTTGTGTACACCTGCATAAACAATGTGAATTGTGGAGTACCACTTAAGCTGAAATCCTCTTGGAAAGAACACTTGAATTGAAGGGGTAAAATAGCAAATTCAGAAAATCCATTAATTCAGAAATGAAAATTGAATGTGCATTGCTTTCTATTTATGTATTTCCAATACTGAATAGCTTTGTGGCTCTTGCACAAACTGATGGATGCATGCCAGCTTAGTTGACATCAATGCACTTTGTCTACTTTTCTTAAGTTTCACCAGTCTATTTCACACTTGCATGGTTCATATCAAAACACCTCATCATCAAGTCCTAGATTACATAGTAAGGCTATCTGGCTTGTATTTTCATTCAATAAAGCAGGGAATAGTTTGAATCACAAATTTTCCAAAACTGGATTTTCTCTGGGTTATACAGAAAGTCATTGAACCAAATTTAATTGAAATTGAAATATATTTATAACCACTCTCCATACAGTATTCTGTACTGTAGTTAAAATGATAATTTCTTTTTTTATAAATACAGTACTGCATTGTATTGCAGATTTATGTATGCCAAGCTAATTATCCAATTGACTATCTTTCATTTCTATATAGGACAGGGTTTTGAATGTTATACAGATGTATTTTATGTGGTTCACAGCAGTCTGACATAATTTTTACTGTAATGGATTGTTTTTTGGAAAAAATCTGTTTTAGCATGGGGCCATCTGTAAATTACAAATAATGGTGTAATTTGATGAGATATGTGGATAATGGGAGTTGGATTGTGGTAATGAACTTAAATGAGATTATAACGGGGAACTAAAATTGATTTGAATAGGAATATGCACAGATGCACAGTATTTTCATTTGTCTAATAACATGGGCACAGGTAGCTTACAAGATGAAGAGAATGGTGCGTGTTGAAAGTTCTAAACAGACAGTGTCTGCCTTCTAAAGCTTTTGGAAAAGAGATCTAGAGAAAGGTCTGTTCATATGGCGTATAATTAATGTTTTAAAGCCAGTGGTCATCTTTGCAGTGCTGCTGTGGAAAAAAAAACTTAAATGTTGTGTGTCCCTAACAAAAACCAGACTGCTGTATTTTCTCAATGTTGCCTCAATTATGTAACCTTAGTCCAAGGTTGCCAACTGTCCGTTAAAAAAAAACAAAAAAAAAACAACTAGACCAAAGAAGGCAAAAATGGAAGCGAAATCAAGACCATCTCGTCATAAATGTGAGCCTCTCGACAAAACGGGGCAGGCTGAGCGGGTCTGATTTCAATACCAGTGAGGGCTTGTCTGCAGGTATGACTGCTTATATGTCACCGTTAGATTTACTGGCGTCAGCTGCCGTTTCTTTGACCCACGAAGAGGAAAACAGTAAGAACCTGAACCCCAGTTTTTCCACAGTATTCACTTCGACCCCCAAATTAAAGAAACGGTTTCCAGATGGAAGATCAGCATTTTGAAAGAGAGAGAATAAAAGGGTAACAGTGCCATATTGCCCCTTGCTTTATGTATATTTATGTAATCCGTACTTTAAATATTATATATTAATTATTGTAGCCTATATTCATTTTTATTTTGTTATTTTTTTGAATATGTGTTTATTTACAATATTTGTCAGCAGACCTGGTGCATATATTATATTAATATTATTAAATAAGGATACAGTATGCAAAATGTTATAAAACAAACGAGCAGAAGCACAAATTTGTATTTTAAACTGAATTAGATCTAGCATTGTTATTATTATTATTATTATTATTATTATTATTATTATTAATAATAATAATAATAATAATAATAATAATAATAATTTCTAAAATGTATACCTATTGTATGGATCAATTGATACATGTGTGTTATAATTACTGTGACATGATGTGTAAAACCTTTCATCATTTCAGCTGTAGTGACATAATTTTGCCTTGTAGATATTCAGGTAAAGATCTGACCAAAAATGGTCTCAGTTGGAATACAGTGTATTCCAACCACCCCCTGAAGATGATTCAATTGAAGACACAGACTCTGATGATACCAGATCTGTTGAATCCCTGTAATGTGATGATCCAGACTAAGAGGTTGAAGAAAATGAGTTTGACTGGTTTGCAAGGGTTGCAACAAGCACATTTGCCTAGATAAAGTAACAATATATTTTTTCCTGTACATAATTAAATAATTTACTAGTATTCAATTTAAGTAAACCATTTACATTATCATTACCTAATTATTTGCACCACTCTGGATTATTTTGTTAATGACAAACCAGGGAGCCTCACAGACAGAGGATCTTTCTTGCGTATGAGGAGTCTCTTATGGAGGTGTTCTAGTACTGCCCAGGCTGTCAAATTGAATGTGTAGCAGAAGTAAAGAAAATATTTGGAACAGCAGTTAGCATTTATCAAAAATGCACTGCATGTGGAGTGGAGAAGTTGTGGAACAGCCAGCCTAATGTCAGACATACACCTGTAGGCAATTTGATGTTGTTTGCATCTTTGCTATTCAGTGGCTCCAGTATTAGCAAAACATTGCTGTTCCTGCACCACCTAGGAATCCCTACAATATTGTATCAAACCTACCTCAACCACGAAAGCTTCTATCTACATCCTATCTACATCCTGCAATAGAGTCCTTATGGAAAGAGGAGCAGACTTCAAATTTATTGCTGCTGGGGATGACCGTGCAGATAGCCCTGGTCATAGTGCCAGACATGGCCGTTACACAGTATTGGACACCAATCTCAGTAAACTTGTTGACACTGAACTTGTTACGGTAAGATGTTTAGCAGATTCTCCATTATTTTCTTCATATATCCCTATTGTATTGGGCATATTTTTAAAACAATGGCAGCTCAATGGAATATAATCTAGTCTTTTATTTGTATCTTTTATAAATCCAATTTAGGTTGCAAGTGATTGAATAATTACACTTTTTTCATGTTGTTATTGTATTATGAGTTTGTGAGTTGCACATCTGTGATAAATAGTTCTTTTTTGTCAGTTTTATCTGATAGCCCTTATAGATGGAAATTAACATAATGCAATTAACGTGAACAATCCTAGAAGCACTGAAAAGGCTGCTGCTTTGATTTGCATATTGTTAACTGTTCCAGGTAACTGAAGTCTCTACAAGTAATGCAATGGAAAAATAAGGACTGATCAGAGGTATTCATCCATTGAAGGGAGTGGATTGATTATCGAAGGAATGACAACTGATCGGCACACATCCATTCGCAAGTATTTGAGGAAGAAAAAGAGACCCCTAACATTCCCTGGATGTATGGCAATTTGCCAAAGGCAAGTACTTTGTAATGATTTCCATTACATGAGAGTAGATGTTAAAACTTCATGCTGATTTGAACTTGGCTCTCACCAAGATAAGCACCAACTAAGATGTAGCTTCACAGTAAACTAATGTAATCCATATGTGTCTCCATCCATTTGCGCTTCCTTCCATATGATGATGTTGATATCCTTCTGTCTGGTGTTGATGGCTGAAGTGTAATGCTGGCTCCAGGGATCAGCTTATTGCCTCCCTAGCGCATCAGCACACACAACGGCTGCGATGCTGGCTCCGGGGATCAACCATAGTGCGGTCTCCCCAGCGCATCAGCATGACAACAGTCTGGATTGAGCTAAGTAGGGTACATCTCTGGGGTCTTCAAGTGGGCACCTTCCATCCTCAGTGTTTCGTCGACTAGCCCACGACACCTCAAGAGGGCTCGACGGTGATTCTGGCGTCCCAGTATTACCCCCCTCCGTCCCCCACTCAACTCAGCCCAGCTTACTTACCTGTACATCAGCGTTTCTTTCTTTCTATTGTGCTTGAGATCCCCAGTCAGAATCTTTCCGTCTCAACCACAGCCAGTTGCTGCTCCTCTCTGCTGCTTCAGATAAGTTCTTCACTGTGCGACGCAACTCTTGGCCACTGAATCCGACATCTCTGAGAAACTGGGTTGTAGAGTGTGCCACAAATCCTCGACAATCCACTTCCACTGGGTAAACTCAGACTCTCCATCCTCACTGTTCCGCTTCAGTGGCTAGTTGAGCATACCGCAGTTTCTTCCTCTCATACGCCTCATCTACAGCATCCTCCCATGGCACTGTTAACTCTACCAGGTGACAAGGCGTGCTGATCCAGACCACAAGACAATATCTGGTCGAAGGTTAGTTGTGGCAATCTCAGGTGGAAAAATAAGCCGTTGACCAACATCTGCCAGCATTTTCCAGTCTCTAGCAGTGGTGGTGTCAAGTATATTGGTATTCATTGAAATGACTTCTGATACCAGTAATCAGACTGAAAATCAATTGTCTAATTTTTTATTAATAATAATAATAATAATAATAATAATAATAATAATAATAATAATAATAATAATAATAAATAGTTAAATGGTATGCTCAGTAGAGCTGTGCCAACAAGCACTCTTCAGACTATACACTGCAGAATGACAGAATGCTTTTTTATACATATTTATATTAGGTCTGGGAAAGATTGATAAACTTGAGAAGCAGAAAGGTTGTGAAAAAGTGTCTCTCTGAAAAAAAACAATCACCAACCATTTGTATTGCATGGCCAGCTCTACTTCAGATCCAACCAAATCATATTCAGAATATCCACAGCCATGCAAACCAGTGGTTCCCCAAATGCACCCATGGCCAACTGACTGGTAGAGAAAGGAAGAAGTGGTTGAAACCAAGTAAGATATCACGGTACATTATTATCTGACACAACCAGCCCTCAAGGTTTAGACTGTATATTTAATCAGCTTACAGGGCCCTATTCCTACTTAATTTACGCACGCATATAATGCATTTACATGCTGCGGATTAACCAGATATGGGCAAATATGAGCACTTTTAGCAAGTAAACCAAGTGAGAATAGGAACCAAAGTGAATAAGACCACATCCATGAAGTATGATTATGGTTGATTTTGCAGATGAAGAAGACACAGAGAAGCTGGTTGAAATCCTGACCAATAAAGCCTTATTAAAAATTGTGAGGATGCTTTCCACAGGCCAATAGACATCCAGTCTGGAATCCTACCATGCGGTGGTAAACCACTTTGCCCCCAAAATGCTCTACTTTTCCTATTACGGAATGAAATCCAGGTACTTATAATTTCACAGAAAATACATTTTAAAAAAATGGTATAATGTTATGTTCGCTCCAGGTGTTGAGATACATTCATGTTTATTTCAGAATAAATTTCACATTGCCAGTGTGTGGTTTTCTTAGAGTTAGTGCTTTACTTACTTTCAGAACTCTTAATTTAATGATGTCTACATGTTGTTTTAAATATTCCAGGCTCATGATGTCAGCAGTGCATTTCAACGAAAATGCCAGTCGAGAGCAAGCTGTTACCCAATCAGGAGAAGCACATTACAAGATTGATTTCCCAATATTCCAAAGGGGAGAGCACACAGTAAAGAAAATCATGGTCCGGGGGACATACAGTAAGTGCAGTTTTTTCATTTTGACTCATTCAAAACTACGTTAGGGTCAGAATAACTGCACTGGTGGTTTTAGTATTAATGGAGTAAACTTCTGTCTGACACACCTTGACTACATGCTTATAAAAAAAAAAAATGTAAAAAGTTAATATTTCTTGAAATGGCTTCATATGTATTATAATGCATTACATTTTTTGAAACTTAATATATACAAAATATTGACATATATTTTTTATATTACAGAGTGTGTTGACCGGTTGAAAGATTGTGTGTTTTCCATGGCCCAAAATGGGAACAAAGCTTGTCCATCTAAGGATATGCCACCTTCAATGTGCCATAAGTATGAAAAACCATCAAAGGAACAAGCCATCCTTAACCACGAGAGCCGATTTAAAAGTAGCCATTAGAACCTGTGACACTTGTTTTGGACATTTCTGGAGAAACTGAACTGAATAATTGTTTTATTTTTAAATTGTTTATTTTTAAAATGTAATTATATTTGTTCCAAAGACAACTGAAATCCTCTATATGTGCCATTCGGGCTAGGAAACGTCTCCCTGATTTTTAAGACCGCACATGCAGGCATAACTCTGCAGACATCTCTGCCGAGAAATCTCCAACACCAATGGCAAAGATGATGATATGCCACATGGCGGAATTTCTTGCAACAGCAAATGGAGTATTGCTGTTGTATTGTTGCCTGTATTGGTAGTATTCAGTATCTAATACACCGTGGTTAAGGCACACTGGGTTGAAGTCTGGGTGTTGGGTTATACATTTCTGGGGAAAGTCTAGTTCTTCACATTTTTCACATGTTCTCTCAAGTTCCTGGCAGCAAACACTTTCTGTTGTTGTGGCCATTGGCCACAGGAGCACCTGAAAAAAAGAAAGAAGTTTCACATTTGCTGATAACTTTCCTTGTCTCTCTCTGCAGGAAGACAATCGCAGTTGTAATAAAAATAGTTGGACTCATACCTAAAACCACTGCTGGCAGTCAGTATGACGGTTACATTTTAAACAACACCAATATTAAAATTAAAGACAAACTATCGGATACAACTCAAAAGTTTTATTCAAGCATGTCATATCAAACATCTGCACAGCTGAAACACTGTATTTAAATGAATAATTAAACATAAAGGGTTTATTTTCTAACTTGCCATATATAAAGCACTACATCAAAAAAAGGAAAACTATAATAAAATACATTTCAAAAGAAACTAGTGTTAAACAGGTGTAAACAGGTATGTGTACATATAAAACTGTAAAAACAAAAATATTTTTTAATTTAAAACTAAAGTAACATATGTTTTCTCTTGTGTCACTCAGTGCAGGACTGACGCATTCCTTGTACAAAATGAAGGAATTGATGGCTGCCAGGTCCAGTAGATATAACAACAGGCTTGTATATTTTAAAAAAAAAATAGAATACTGTAGGTTATATTCAAAATAAAAACATGTAAAAGGCAGTCAAAATGACTGCTTTGGGTGTTCTAGGTGGGTGGGATTATAACGTCCTTATTTGCGCGATCCTGCCTTTCAAATGCCGTCAGGGTATTTAATACATATATTTAGGAAAAGTAATAAATGGACAACTGCATAACTTGCAGAGTAATTTAAATTTTAAAACCTCACACCGTCAAAATGATAACAGCGAGGCTGGAAAAACCTATAGAACATCGTTCTGCAGCTGTTCATACAAAACTTTCAAAGGGAGAAAAAGTTGCAATTACCACAGACTCATGGACCCCATTCCCCAATCTTCCCCTAGGTGAAAGGCTTTTTTTTACTTTAAATTGTTCTGTAAGCTTTTGGACTGATAGGTTGTTTATGTTTAGTACAGTTTTTATTTTTTATGTTGGAACTACTGCACTAAAGTTAAGGACCCCTGAGACACACTTCAAACAGTTAGACCAGGCATCTCTTTTTACAATTTAATGTAAATTTGTGTGGATACGTGAATTTGAATACTTTACGTTATTTAGTATTACTTGACCATATACAATTAACTGCACAAGAAGGCAAACATTATATTAATCACTTATAATATATTACTTGACTGAGTGTTAGTTTGACATTTACAAAAGGACTTGTGGCAATGTTTGGGGGGTTTATGTACACTAGTACAGTATGTAGAGGAGAGTGGTGTTTGATTCGAGTACTCGGAAATTGTAATGCTCAGGTACTCGTCTCGAGCAACAATATCCCATCCCTACTATCAAAGACCGCAAACTTTTAAAGGCAGACTTTTTAATATCCGTCACAGTGCAAAATATTGTGCTATTTTATCGCTGGTAATGACCTTTTCCAGAAGTGAAAGTATTTCCAACTTTTTTTGTGTACGTTTTCTTTTTTTTTCTTTTTTTTTGTACTTTGTAGTTAAGTCTTTGCGATGTTAAAACGTTATTTGCTTATTTAGGGTTTATTTGCTTAAAAAATACTAACCAGGGCTGTCAGTATCAGAATGTAATATGAAGAGTGTGTGTCTGTGTGTGTAGATATGGTTTAAACATTTAAACACTGACATAGCAAAGTGTTTAAACGTTCATAAAAATTTACCAAAAGCACATCCCTACAACCCTGCCTTTCTCTAAGCGGTTTGTGATGGTTCCTGGTGTATGTATGCCCAGTCTAGGTAAGGTTATGTCTACTAATCGATTATCATGATATTATCGATAATTTATTTAGTCTTGAATAGTTATTGTACTGAAAAGTTATTATCGATAATCATATTATCGGTAATATGTTTGTTTGTTTTTTTCTGACAGTGATCTAAAGGATCAGAACCACAGCTATCTACTTTAGACAATATATTTTTCCATAACGAGATACTGGAGCAGGGGGGTTAAGTGCCATGTTATTGAACTTGGCACCAGAAAATTATTTTAATTCATTCTGCCTTCTACTGGGGGAGAGAACAGGGGATAAAGTCGCAGTTAATGGGAGTTCAAATACAGTTTAAGATCATGATTATTGTGATGTAGAACAGTCACAGTTACTATATACAGCAGTTTCCATAAGTATTGACCGCATCTAACAATGTCATGCAACAGTATTTTCAGATAGCTAAATGATTGAATTGGTATCTAAAGCCACTGTGAGTCGATACTTATGGGCACCACAGTAATGACTATGACTCAAGAAAGACTAATGCAGGTGATGAGAAGATGTTGGTATGGGGGCCTGAAACAAAAGGCCTCTAAGTATTGGTGCTTGCCATAATGAATTAGTCTCCCAGATGGTCATTAATTTGGCCTACAAGAAATACTAAATAATTTGTACATTTCAACAGGCAGTAGCTGTTACATGGATTTAATCACAAGTCAAAGTTGGTGTGTTAAATAATGCCAGTATGAATTGACTACATGGCTGCTTCTTGGTCCCAATGTTACCCTCCTCCTGTTTGAAGTTGGCTGACTGTTTGTCACAAAACGATTCAGTCACTGCCATTGTTGAAAGTTATTAACAAAATTATTTATATAAAAAAAAAAACAGGTGAAAGTTTAAAGGACAGAGAGCAATTTGTTCACTGAGGGTGTGACTGACCCAATGTAGCTTTGCCTCCGAATAGTTTCCTTTAGACTTTTAAATGAATAATTCAACAAAGCGTTTGTCAAATGGAAATGTTAGCAACTGTATCAAATAAAACCTCAAAAGAATATTGAAAAGCTGTGCTTGGGATTTTCCACACAATTGCCTGATGATTTAGAATACTGTACTGTAACATCCATTTTAAGATTTCCCTCTGTATATTTGGAATGTTTATAGATAAGCAGCTGCTTCTCAGCAGTTAGTAAAGCCACTTCAGACATTAATTGCTAAAGGCGTCATGAGTAGCCACATAAAAACTGTTAGAACTAAACTAATGCTGGTTATACTGTACATGGTCCTGGCATTTTTTTTTTTTTTTTTTTTGCATTCTAAGTAATTAAAAAAAACTTTAGTCTCAGATTCCAGAAAACTCTATAGCAGCTTTATTTTCACTTCATATAATTTGCACCTACATCACACTTTAATGATAATTAACAAGAGCATTAATACTGTTATGTTTGTATACACTTCAGGTGCTATATATGCATAATTGTATTTCTTGTGGCTTGTCTTTACTCGTGCCAGGCAGATTAAGTAGAAAATGATAAGAGATTGGTTGGAACAGTGAACTCTGCTATCTGCCGTGGCAACAAGGTAGGGTGATATGGATTTGTCTAAACACATTTACCTAGACAGATACACAATGAGACAATTCAGGCAAAATGTTGACAAAGGCCTTGAGGTCAAGATTAGCCTGTCCAACACTCTTCCTGAGAATTCTTAGACAGTTGTCCTTTAGGATGTTTCCTTCTCAAAGAGGCCACATGGATAATTTGACAGAGAGCCAGACAGGCTATTACAAGTAGCTAGCAAATAGACATGGCGTCTGTGCAAGCCCAAGTGGTTTGTTGTGTAGCTCTATTCAGTCAAAAGTATAGTAACATTGCTGAAGACAAAAACAGATGTGGGTATTATTATTATTATTGGTTACGTATGTACATATTCTGTATAACCATAAGGTATTTAAAGCAAAAATGTTATTACTTGTTGATGGACAGACAACTGCAGAGATTGTTATCATATTAGGAATCACATTATTCCAGTTTGCTTACCTGTCATATTAAAAGTTTAATTTGAAGTTCCTACCTTTCTGTATTGATTGTGAGTGTTACACAAGGGAAAAGTGCCACATAAAATCCAATATTCCAGAATTTGATCTAGCCTCTCAGTTAGGTATGAGTAGAGCAGTTGGTTTATATCTAGATAACTTGACTGTTATAATTATAATACATTCCGTAACCACTTCATTCTCTCAGGTGTGGAGCCTTTTTCTTCTTCCTGGAAACTCTTACACCAGTTCATTATCTCAGAAATCGAATTCTGTGCATGAGACAAGACCTCAGTCCAGCACTGCAATTGCATTAGCCAAATGTGTTAGTCCTTGTTCTTTTTGGAATTTCAATTTCAATGCTGAATCCTCTTTTTTCTGTTTGTGAAATAAAATAGTGCTGATTGGGTTGATTATTAATTGTGAACTTTTGCCCTCAAGATAATTTTTGGACTGGAATCTGAAGACCTGTCAGAATGTATGCCCAGTTGAATTTTATGCTCCACATACTTTAACTTCCTTACTGTTTCACTGACTGGTGAGTCATGTGTTCTGCTGCTATGTCCCCTCCCATTGAATCCCTCCCCCTAAGGAAATCCTTGCTGCTGAGAAGCTAGCCATAAAAGCTGCTAAAATATTATTATTTTCCTATGCTGTCTTGATTGTCAGTGGATTTGCTTCTTACACCTACAATATAGTTTCTTTACCTGAAAGTCACCTGAAATATGTTCTCTGTGTGTGTTTATGTTTGAAATGTATAGAAATGTAGATACCTATTCATTATTTTTTTTATTTTTTTTAAATACAGTAAAAACATTTCAGTTTTTAATTATGTTCCCAAAGTAGAACTAACTTGAAAAGATCACACTTTATTTGAAAAGGCACTTTTTGTACATTAACGGTTAACAGCTTACTAACACATTAATGAATAATGTTTTTTTTTTTTTTTTTTTTTTTTTTAACTTATACTTAGTTAATTTATTTGAACCTATTTATAAACCAATAAAAATTGGGTCATAAAATAAAACCTGATCGCATTTGCTAAACATTACAACAGTAACCTCTATGCTCTACCTGCAAGAGCTCTAAAACAAATGATAAAAGCTAGTGACCTGATTGACTAAGCGGATTCCATAGCTGTGTAAATATTTCAGTATGAACTTACAGTGTAGAACGATATTTTTTGTCAAAGATGCTGATAGGCCCTTCCAGGGAGTGACATCCTCAGTCCTGCCTTCCGAGGGAATAAGTAGTCAATCCGAGGAGCTCACTTGCTCTTTTGCATCGCACCCGCGAATGCAAGTGATGCGACCTCGCAAGGTTTGTTGGTCATCTTCTCTTTCAGGGAACCGGGGTTACATCCGTAACCTATCTTTCCGTTTCAATTCGAAGACGACCAACAATACTTTTGGGAAAGTATACCAGAGCCGACGCGAGGGAGCGTGAACGGAGACAGCACACGAGGGACTCTGTCACCAAACTAATGTTGGTGGTGTGATCGTGCAACCTCAAGGACCCTCGTGCCTAGTGAAGGCGTAGAGAGGTCTGCCACATTAAGTCGGTAGAACCTGGTAAATGCATGCGGAGTAGCCCAGCTAGCTGCAGTACAAATATCTGTCAATAAGGCACCTCTAAAGAGGGCCCATGATGTGGCCACACCTCTGGTAGAGTGCATGGCTATCCTCCCAGGTGGGGGTAGTCAGGCATTAGTATATGCTGTCCTCAAAGAGTCAAATCTCTTTGGGATATTTCGACAATATCCGTACGATGCATTCTTCCTTTTTTTCTGTTCCTAGTAGAAACCCAGTTCCCTTTTTCTTCAGCTAGACCATCCACGACCTCATTAATATGAACCTTGTTTAACCATTCGAAATCTCATTACCTACATGTGGATAGAATGATTGTCTCTTAAACAAGTACCTTGTAAACAATGTGTGGCTACTTTAGGATTTTACAATAAACAAATGTCTTTTAAAATGTATTTGGGTGATTTTCTTGGGGACCTTGTTCCTGCTGTTTTCTGAATAAAAGAACCTAAAGGTATCCTTTAATTTGTTCTGTGCCTCATCGTACTGAACTGGCGTAGTCGCTCTGCATTCTGTGATATTTTGGAATTAAAGGCAGGTGTTTGCTGTTTCTGTGAGCTCCCGTGACCAGTTTTAATTATAAGAATGGAAATACATACATTTTAGAAATTGTGTTTCTGCTTTAAAAAAAAAAAACCCTACCGTACTATGTATATTACTACAACTACTGTTATTGTAGTAATACAGTAATATAATAATAATATGAACATGATAAATTAGCATGTCTGCACACAAATCACGTTGTTTATTTTGTTCCTGCAATACAGGAAATCGACCGAAACTGCAGCTTCCTCTTTCTCAGAAAGTTTCTGAATGGTGTTTGCAGCAAAACACTAGACCATGCTGTTAAAAAAAAAAAAAAAAAAAAAAAAAAAACAATAAAAAAAAAAACCTCTTTCAATTTAATTTACAAAGGATCGATTACTTTGGCCATATAGATTAGCCTGCTAGTTGATGTCACACTAAAGAGGAGCATTTTATATTTATTTTGCACCCTTGCGCCATCTGGCGGTTGACTAGATTAGTGATCTTTTTTTAATTCTTGTCAGAAAAAAGGTGGTTTTAAGCCGCGGTATGTTTGTGACATAGTATCGCGTCTGTATCGTGATGTCGGGCGACCACAATTTGCCTACCACTGTAGGAATCTGGGCGTGGTTTTCGACCCCAGTCTAACCTTTGAGGCTTATATCCGCAATGTCACTAAGGTGTCCTTTTTCATCTCTGGAACATAGCCCGTCTGCGCTCTATCTTGTCCATGCCCAATGCATAGAGGCTGGTGCATACCTTTGTTTCTTCCCGGCTTGATTATTGTAATGTTTTGCTTGCCGGTGCTTCCAAGGCTGCTATTGGCAGGCTGCAATACATTCAGAACTCTTCCACTCACATTTTAACTGGCTTCAGATTGGGTGCTCATATTACACCAGTTCTTGCCTCTCTGCATTGGTTGCCTGTCAAGAGTAGGATTGATTTTTTAATTTTACTTATAAGGCTGTAAATGGCTTGGCCCCAAATGACATCTCTGATTTGTTAACGAGGTACATTCCCACACGTAACTTACGGTCTGCGAATTTGGGTCTGTTACGGATTCCTAAGGCTAAGCTTCGTTCTATGGGTGACGGGGCTTTTTGCTGTTATGCGCCTAGGCTTTGGAATAATCTTCTGCAGGTGATCAAGGACACTAATACCGTTGAAGCTTTTAAACAACAACTAAAACACATCTCTATGTATAGGCATTTCATCATGGTTAGGTTTATGTAATTGTGCAATGTTTCATTTTATAATCTATGCTATTTTTAACTATCTGCTTGTGTATTTGTTGTTTATATTTTGTTTTGTTTTGTGTTATTGTTCTAAATTGTTCAGCACTTTGAGATGCCTGCATTTAGGCTCTATACAAAATAAAGATTATTATTATTATTATTATTATTATTATTGGTTACCTATGTAGATATTCTGTATAACCTTAAGGTATTTAAAGCAAAAATGTTATTACTTGTTGATGGACAAACAACTGCAGAGATTGTTATCATTTTATTATTGTGGCAGGCATATCCCAAAAGTATTGGATGTTGGTTGACTTCAAATTAAAATGGAACCTGGTACATCATGCTCGTATGTTGTATTCAAGGCAAGGAGATTTGTTGTACATGTAAAATAGTCAAAGACTATCCAGCAAAATGCCACCGGTCAGCAAAGCCCCATGTAGAGATAATCAAAATCCAAGACATGTAAAATGCAAAACAAAACAAAAAAAAAACTGCCTACAGTAAGTTCTCAAGTCTAAATGGATAAGTGATGGCCTGTCTGTTTCCAGGGAGTAGAGACTCTCCCACACACAGCCACACTACAGTGCATTTTAATTGATCTGAGCCCTTATGCTTCAACCAGTCTGTAAAGATTGATGTATTTAGTGTTCAAAATCTATAAATAGCAATCGTAAGCAACAAGTCTTTTGGATTTAATAGAGAAGATGAGACAAAGGGGAACACAGCTCGATTTGCATGGCCTAATGCTAGGTCCTGGAAGCAATTAAAATAGGCACTTCCTGTGTAATTAAACTTTAAATGTCCTCACTAAAACGCTAGCAGTATGCCCAAATCTAAATTAAATTGCATTCTCCATTGAGTATTTACAATTTCTCATATGGACACAATCTGAATGTTCCTATTACCGACATACTAGGTGAATATCTTACCAGAAACAAGACGTCTGTAGCATAAAATGCCCCAAAGAAAGAAATATTTTCCACGGCTATTTGACACGAAAGCAGTAGGATTAAATGTCATATTGACTATAATTGTCTGCTCTCCTTGTATTTGACAAAGACAAACCCTACAGTTCCATACCTAATATGATAATACAAAATGAGACTGTGAAGTTTCCTCTAGCCAGATGTCTGTTATCTGCATGGGCTCACAGTTGTGATGCTGAAACAGGAAAGAGGTAAACACACAACATTCAATTGCAGTGTAATGCTTTAAAATAAAGGACATGGGAAATAAAAGGTTGGTCAGGTCATTAGCAGATAATGTCAGGACTCTTGTACAGTGTGCTGTGAAAACTGTTCCACAGCAGTAGTTGCTGTACCATGTATCTAAACAAGCATGTTTACACGTACACATTACTTTATGTGGTTATGTTAAACATTACTGACACGTTTCGTTGATTAGTTCATGTGCAATTACAAAATGAAAGGCTATAAGCGTCAAGCTTTTTTGTTGTGCAGTAATTAGGCATGTACCGGTGGTTATAATGAAATGAAAGCCATTTGTCCCTTATAGAACATGCTGCAATCACATCCTTACATGATTACAATGTTCTTTGTTTATGGTTTGATGTGCATGTTTGCTTTGATTTCTACATCTGTTTATTTTTTGGAGAGCATATTGTTTTGCATTTCTGAGGAAATACAGTAGATACAATGGCAATTTGATGACACCTCTTTTTGGCATTGAAAAAAATAAATCCTCATGGGATAAAATTAAACAACTATGTGACACTGTTACAATGAAGTCCAGTACAACACCAAGGTACTACTTAATACATTTTTAGGGTCACTCTTAAATGAAATGAAAATCAGATTTAGCATTGTCGTTTCATAAAAACAACACGCTAAAAAAAACATAATTTAAGATTAAGTGTTGGTATGTAAATTGTAATGTCCTTTCATACCTGACTCTGTAACCTGACATTGCCTTTTTAATTGAACTGGATGTTTACTATATCCTGCAAAGTGTCTTGAAAGATGGCAGCTATTGAAGTATTGCTCCAGTTTTTAATTGCGTGTTTTAGAATCTTACATATTGCTGTGGTAGAAAGCAGGGGAACGGGGGGAGCACTTTGCTAATTTAATTAATACGTGTTGAATGACGTGCAGTAGGAGAATAGTGCAGCATTCAGTTATGCCACACTGCACTGTTCACCGACTGTAGGCAATTTGAGAAAGTGCTGAATACTTTTGACTATTGAGAGTTTTGTCCATTTCGGCTTGGATTTTGGTGTCTGACAATTTATATCAGATTTGCAGAGTGGAAAACTGGGACTTTTTTTTTTCCAATTCACTGACGCCATACCAACTCCGAAGCAGTTAAAATAACAGTATATAATAATGCAATAATAGTTTAAAAATTAAACATGGGTGTATTTATTGAAGATGATAACTAATTATTTTCTTTATATTGTGATCTCAAAACAAGTTAAATGTACAAAAAGCCAGATTTAAAAAAAACAGATCAGCTATTATTATTAGTAGATCAGACCTTTAATTTAGTTAATTTTAGATATTCTTAATGTTATCTTATTTATTTCTGTTTTGTTTGATTCGGAATATTTTCATTTAGTCTCAGTGTTTTCTTAATTCCCATCATATTAATTCCTATCATATTTTGGTTTCAAATCTTTACATTTTCTTCAATATATTTTCCATTTACTTTGGTCTATATCAGTCCTTCCAGGACCTTTTGAGGGGCCAAGAAGTCTGGATTGTTATCGGGTTTCCCAAAAGGTCTTCCTTTGAGCAGTGCTGGTGTTACATAGAATTCAGTGCCACATGGAAATCATCCTTTCAATCATCAATCGTTAATCGTTTCCCCTGCTTATTGTACTACATGCAATCAGGTGGTCTGGTGATTCGTCTTCTGCACTTTTGCCAAAGTTTGTTTTGGCCGAATCTTAAAGGGACAACTTTTTCTAATTTTAAGGTTAGGTTAAGGGTGAGGGTTAGTCTATATTCACCGGATTACACAACAATTGTTTTTTCCCAGATGAAATGCGGTAAATTACTGGCAGGGGAAAATGATTTAGATGGGGGAACAGAATTCTTCGTAACACCAGCGCTAGGATTTACTGGGCCCTGGTGCAAGTCTGATTCCTGAATGCGTTACCTTGATCAAGGAAAACTTGTAGTTTTGATTGAAACAATACAATGATGTTACAATATAGATCCTGAATAAATTACCTGGATTAAGACTATCAGAGTGTCTCTGAGTTTGTCACCCTAAAGTAATTACTTAGATTTATATATATGTTTATACAGTACTGTGCAAAAGTTTTAGGCAGGTGTGAAAAAATGCTGTAAAGTAAGAATGCTTTCAAAAATAGACATGTTAATAGATTATATTTATCAATTAACTAAATGCAAAGTGAGTGAACAGAAGAAAAATCTAAATCAAATCCATATTTGGTGTGACCACCCTTTGCCTTCAAAACAGCATCAATTCTTCTAGGTACACTTGCACAAAGTCAGGGATTTTGTAGGCATATAGTCAGGTGTATGATTAAACAATTATACCAAACAGGTGCTAATGATCATCAATTCAATATGTAGGTTGAAACACAATCATTAACTGAAACAGAAACAGCTGTGTAGGAGGAATAAAACTGGGTGAGGAACAGCCAAACTCAGCTAACAAGGTGAGGTTGCTGAAGACAGTTTACTGTCAAAAGTCATACACTATGGCAAGACTGAGCACAGCAACAAGACACAAGGTAGTTATACTGCATCAGCAAGGTCTCTCCCAGGCAGAAATTTCAAGGCAGACAGGGGTTTCCAGATGTGCTGTCCAAGCTCTTTTGAAGAAGCACAAAGAAACAGGCAACGTTGAGGACCGTAGACGCAGTGGTCGGCCAAGGAAACTTACTGCAGCAGATGAAAGACACATCATGCTTACTTCCCTTCGCAATCGGAAGATGTCCAGCAGTGCCATCAGCTCAGAATTGGCAGAAAACAGTGGGACCCTGGCACACCCATCTACTGTCCGGAGAAGTCTGGTCAGAAGTGGCCTTCATGACGTGACGTGGAAACAAGGCCAAGCGACGCAACTATGCACGAAAACACAGGAACTGGGGTGCAGAAAAATGGCAGCAGGTGCTCTGGACTGATGAGTCAAAATTTGAAATATTTGGCTGTAGCAGAAGGCAGTTTGTTCACCAAGGGCTGGAGAGCGCATAACGAATGAGTGTCTGCAGGCAACAGTGAAGCATGGTGGAGGTTCCTTGCAAGTTTGGGGCTGCATTTCTGCAAATGGAGTTGGGGATTTGGTCAGAATTAATGGTCTCCTCAATGCTGAGAAGTACAGGCAGATACTTATCCATCATGCAATACCATCAGGGAGGCATCTGATTGGCCCCAAATTTATTCTGCAGCATGACAACGACCCCAAACATACAGCGAAAGTCATTAAGAACTATCTTCAGCGTAAAGAAGAACAAGGAGTCCTGGAAGTGATGGTATGGCCCCACAGAGCCCTGATCTCAACATCATCGAAGTCTGACTGGGATTACATGAAGAGAGAGAAGCAACTGAGGCTGCCTAAATCCACAGAAGAACTGTGGTTAGTTCTCCAAGATGTTTGGGCCAACCTACCTGCCGAGTTCCTTCAAAAACTGTGTGCAAGTGTACCTAGAAGAATTGATGCTTGATGCCGTTTTGAAGGCAAAGGGTGGTCACACCAAATATGGATTTGATTTAGATTTTTCTTCTGTTCACTCACTTTGCATTTAGTTAATTCATAAATATAATCTATTAACATGTCTATTTTTGAAAGCATTCTTACTTTACAGCATTTTTTCACACCTGCCTAAAACTTTTGCACAGTACTGTATATATATATATATATATATATATATATACACACACACACTGTATATATACTGTATATATATATAAACACACACACACAGTGGAACGTTGCATATCCGACCGTCACATAACCACCCTGATCAATTAACCGCCTCGCTAAATAGATATTAAAATAGGCTACGAGCTGTGTGCGTGTGTCAGGCAGCTGAGTGTAGCAGTGACGTTTCAATACACCAGTCGAGAAAGCTTTTTTTTTTGTGTGCAATGTGTTTATATGATGGAGCACACGCTTGCAGATATTGGCAGCGTGTTGTTGTTGTAGCTTTTAAATGCATTTGAATTAAACAAAGCAAGCTTCATAAACGCAATGCTTACCGGCCGTTTGTTTAAAATAGCCGAAGCAATATACAAGCCAAACTGCTTATCGGCTGTTGGCAATATCAAGAAAGAGCACAAAGTACCGTGACAGAGATATTAAGAAAGCAGAACCAGGGAGGAAGGGACTTCGAGTTAAGAAAGAAGCCATCAGTTGCAGGTTACTGTACATTTATCTTTTTGTTTTGTATTTGTTTTAAAAAGCTTTGCGTGGCTTAGTAAACCGCATAGCAACACTGTGTATTTGTAGCCTACTTAATTTTGTTTACGTTTGCTTACTTTTAAAGCAAAACATTTCCCCATGTTTAAAGCAGTTTGCGTGTTGTTTTTGTTCACTAACTTATTTATGGATGTGTAAATGCTATTTCTATAAATGTTCACAAATCCGACTGTTTCACATATCCGCCTATACCCCAGTATACAGTCGGTCAGATATGCAACGTTGTACTGTATACATACATTATATATATATATATATATATATATATATATATATATATATATATATATACTGTATATAGTAACGTTGATTGTCTTGCAGTTTCTGTGACTATGTTTGACGGCTTGCCGTGCTGGTGCTGCCGGACTGAACCAGCCTATAGGCAGAGAGAACACTCGAGGTGGAGTTGCCATAGGAACGAATGGGGGGGTGACAAGACAACATGACTGACAGAGATTGAAGCGATGACGTTATAGGAGTGGGAATGAAGGGAGGTGATAAAGGGAAGCCCCGGACTGATTGGGAGGAGTTGAGTGAGGAGAAAGAAGAACTGTTTTGCCGTGGTTACGGCCCACAGTGACCAGTTTTATTAATCCAAATTGTAATCGTGGTGCAACTATCCACTGCTTTATATATATATATATATATATATATATATATATATATATATATATATATATATATATATTATATATATATATATATATATATATATATATATATATATATGCTGCTATGTATATAATTATATTTACTATTAATTGTATTATTTTAGTTTGCCACCTATTTAGATGAATAAAATAGTTTGAGAAAGAAGATATTTTAAAATATTGTCAAGGGTTTATCTAATTCACAGCTTTTTCATTAAGCCCATTTAAAATAAGCTGTTTGGTAGCTCCTGAAGGTGCTGCCTCGTTTTATCAGTTATTCAATTAACTTGAATATTAATGATGCTTTGCATCTCAAAGGTTAATGTTAATGGACTCCAACCCAGTTTGCTGATAAGGGGATACTATCAACCTTCCACCAGTATTTTGCCTTAAATTGTTTGAAAGCTAAAACACTACAATCAGCACAATTATATTGAGCCATCATATATTGGGTCTTTGGACTGTTTCCTTGGTTTCTGTTATAGACTGAATCATATCTCAGTTGTGCCTGTTTAATTTCTAGTTTTTGTATGCTGTATTTATTACATTTTTTTTTTTTGCACTGAGCACATTGCAGATTTCCAATAGCATATATTTTGAACTGTATGTAGCATTACCAAATCTAGGATAAGCTGCTTTTATAATCGTATAAAATAGCATTTTAAAAATAACTATGAGGGTGTCTTAGGAGGATTATCTGTAAATTAATTTTTTTTATTATTATTGTTTTTGCTTTACAAAAGTAAAATAATATTGTAAGCATTTATATTTATTAGTTTATATAGCTTGTATAGTTTTTAATGGAAAATTACAAATACAACATCAATGTTATATAATTCTGTTTGATAATGTAAAATGTTTTCTGAACCATTCTAGAAATGTACATATTGGATTAAAACACTATATGCAAACATGAATACAGGAAACTTTTTTGTAACAATTCAGAGGTTACTTTATGGTATGAATGTTGATTGGCTGCATTTCCCATCTGATGGATGACATTTCCAGATGGTTACGTTCTTTATTGGATCTGTGGTTTTTAGATTTGGTTGTGCAAAATGCAAATCTACAAACAGCTAGCTATTGTTCTAGTAATGTATCAGAATTGCAAGTAATTTATAGACTAAATATGCCCCTATGACATATTTAACCAAAACACCAGAGAAATCTTGGCAAAAAATAGCTAAGCTGGATGAGCTAGTGTTGTGCAAACTGAACTTTGTGATTGATGTTGAACTGCACTGTTGAGGTAGCACTGTGTCTTGTTAGCACATATATTTTAGATGCACGTAGCGCTAATTTGCTGAAGTGTTAGCAGATGCTAAATAGTTTTACACTGTATATAATGAATTTTGAATTACTGCGTTAATGTATTTGGAAGGAATGTGTTGCTTCTCTTGAAGGTGTATAATGATGTCAGTAACAACAGAGTTAAAATAAGCTATGAGATACATTTACTTACAAACCACGTAGATTTTATGAATATATTCCTATTAAGTATTAAGAAACTCTTATTGAATGTCTTAATTGAACTATATTTTTACTAACTCTTAAATGGGTCAATTATAGCATTGTACACATGTTTATTATTTTCTCCAGCAAGGTATACAGCATGAACAATTCTGTTTCTCTTTTACTTCTTATAATCTTGGTTTGAACTCTTTGTTCTATTTAATGTATATAATGCCTAGATCTCAAGAAAAGACCAGCTCTACTATGCACTACTATGAAATAATACAAGACAGAGCAGCTATCTGCAACATTTTGCTGTTCTTTAAATGCGTTAAAATATAATAAATGGAACAAAGACATGCTATAACCTTATTGGTAAATAGCAGGTCTCTAATGGTTAAGCTATGTTTAATTTATATTCCAAACAAATGCCCAGTAATCAAGAGCAATAACAAACCAAGGCTACATTTACAATGAAAATAGAGGTAGCATGCTATGATTGTCGCACTATATTTCCAGAACAAAAACCTTGACCCTGTCCTTTTTTATTTTGACAAGGGTTTACAAGAAACTTCCAAGTGCCGTACCAGTGGGTGTCATCATATGGTAAATAAGGAGGGGATATGCTAATATTTAGGATATCACGCATCATAAGAACGTACCGATATTGCATTAAAATGGGTGTTTACAACAACTTTGCAATGTTTTAGAATGATATTACAGAAACATTCAAATTTTACTTACCTTATTGTTGCCATCCAGGTTTATAGCAGATGTAACTGGAGCGTTCTATTGGTCATCTCTGGGGTATTTTTTGTTTGTTTTTCTCCAAGGATGGTTAAACGTAATTATTTTGTAAATATTTAATTTTACAATTCCCTCATAGCACAAACAAAATGCATTAATGTGCTGTGCTAAACTTGTGGCAACATGCTACCACTACTAATAATGAAATTGAAGTTCATTTTTTTAACTATGTAATTGAATGTGCTTTGTTTTTGGGTTACTCAGTATGAACTTCATAAAAAATGTGTCTGGTAAAAGATTACAATTTCTAGCTTTAAACCAATACATTTTCAAAGAAAGGAGGGAGGGGAGAGACAGAGAAAAAGAGATGAAATAGTGATCAGAGAGGTCCAGAGGAGTGACAGAGAGGGTGGAGGGGCAGGCCCTGGAGAAGGTGAGGTCCAGTTAACGGCCAGCTTTGTGTTTGACTTTTTACTCATTTCTAAACAACTGGGTGCAGACTGATTATTTTAAACAACTTTATTACAGCACATCATGACAAACACAAGATCATCATTAACAGAATTGTACTACAAGCTATTTTTAATTTGCAAATCCATGCTTCAAATACTGTAAAATAACAGAACAATCAAACTAATTTACTGTAAAGTATATGCATGTTTTGTTTTCTCCATGATTCAGTGGTAATTGTTTTCTCTGTCCATCAAATTGCTGACATTAATTTACACTGACAAAAGAAAATGTACCTCCTAAGAAATAAGGCATTAGTCATTGTAATATTGATGTCAATATCACTTACAAAATTGGCGGAGACGTCATGACAACGAAAAACAAATTGGCAGATTTTGTTTGTTTGTTTTTTTATATCAGGATGGATAATGGTTGTTGTACCTTCTTAAATAGCTGATAGAAAGCAATAACCAGGGCATTCTTGAATATAAACATGTTATATGTAAGACAAACACAGCATAGTTGTCAATCTATACGGTGAACAAGATCAAAATACAAATCCAGGACAACTTTCTTTAATACAGATAGACTAAAAAAAGTGTAACCTTACCTTACAGTACCTCAAATAGTGTCAGTACAGTTGCAAAGATTCAGTGTACTATACAGCTGAAAACATTGCCTTCTTAAAGCAGTATAGCAGCTTATCTAAAATGAACTTCTTAATTAATGCAGTCTTGCAACTTATCTTCAGTTTAATAACTAAAAGCTAATCAAGGAATTTATCAAATCTAAAGGTCGAGTGCGGCACTTAGCATGTCACAAACCTCAGGAATGTCTCGACCAATGAATGTGTAGCTTCTGTTATCAGCACAGCGAGTGCTGCAAGGACGGTACAGTGCAGTGAAATTGTAAAGGGGGTAAATGAGATGAAAAACATCAAGCGATATTTAAAGCGAATCGCACTATACACTGGACAAGTGCTGTAGAAAAAGACAGTTATTATGGGAAAGTACCACCTGTGTAAGAAGTCATTAACACTGTGGAGGTTAAATTTAAAAGTGATGATGTGAATACCGAATGTAAAAATGATATCCTTAACCTGACCGTCTAACTTGAAAAAAGGTAGAAGGATTGCAACGTTCAACGTTCAAGCAAAGGGATTGGAAAGAGGTAGTCTTTGTTCAATTCCTGGGCTTCAGATCTCAAAAAATAGATATGTGTGACAGCGATAAAGTGCTCCTCCTATGGACTCATTAAACAACATCTAAACTTGTAAAAAGCATGGAAAGGAAGGTTGGGATGTGCATACAAAGATTTCAGCAGGTTAATAATATGCCATTTTAACTTTTCATTGCATAGTTAAAAAAAAAAACAATATAAAATGCTGTAATGCATATTTCATACTGCCTATATTGCTGTGCTAAATTAAAGCTGCTGGCTGTAAATCCATGCCAACATTCACCAGGTAGGGAAGCCGCTGATGGCAGCTTTTTACAAAAATCTATCTCAGGTTTCTTGCATTTAAAAAATGATGTATTTATTAATTTAAGCATTCTGCTGTCATTCACAGACAGTTGATCATAAATTGCTGTTTAAACTTAGACAGATGTAATCTAGAAGTTTATAGAGGGTCAACAACATATTTGACTAACTAACTAAATTAGGCTTTTTATTAAACTTGTTAAAAGGTATTCAAGTTAAGTTTATGTTGTGTGATTAAGTATGGGGAAAAGTTAGACGGAAGGTATGTACGACCCAAAATAATATGTAGTTTATACCCTTTAAAGTGAAGTGAGTTTGGAGATGTAGTATGGAATGAAAATGTAGACCTGATTGTTTAAATTAGGAGAACAAGACTACATTTCCCAGCCTGCCTCTGTGATCAGAGAAAAGACAAGAAAACAAGCAAAAACAAGCAGCCAGGTATATAAAGACAGGTATTACGAGTCATATGTTGGCTATGTGAAGGCAAAACATTGAAATTTATGAATTGAATGTATTTTTTCTCTGTTCTTTGTAACATTGTTTTGTTGAATCAGTAAACGGCTTAGCTGTCTTATTAATAACTAGGAATTTGGGATTGTTTAAAGTTTAGTAAGCGCTATGGAGTTTTTATTTTGCTTTGTTTTATTTTTTAACACCGCTAACACTCAGCGAAGGGTATAAATAAATATACAGGTACTGTCCTGTTTAAACCTTCTTGCTGTTGTCCAGTGTGCTGTTTACATGAAAGACGGTGTCAAAGATCCTGGCAAGAGTGACAAAGTCACAAAGAGAGAACACGCTTTGTCACAGTTGATTTCTCCCAGAGCCTTTTTCAGAGGACAGATCGACAACCTACATTGCATGCATGATTTCCTTGTAGCTGGAATCAAGGTAGAATCACATGACATAACACATCTCCCTGCACTTTCCTGTTAAACATGAACACCATGGTATGGGTTCTGCAGACCAGGCTTGGAATTCAGGGGATGAAAAAGATGACATTGAATATTTGTAATGCTTTATTTCCTGTGCATTGCTCTTGAGAATGGAGTTGTTGTTGGCTGCTGTTAAAGTATTTAGACATTGAGAAGGGAAAGTATTAGTGCCCAGCTATTTCTGAAGGGAAAGTATTAGTGCCCAGCTATTTCTGCTGTAGAAAGCCACAGGTCAATGGGGGTAGTCCTTAACTATGGCCTTTCATACCACTAAATACCACACCTAATACTATATCACCAGATACATCATTTTTACTACAGACAATTGCAAGCAAACCTTGTCATGATCTGATGTCTCTATTAGTGAACTCATTTTCTATGCTCATAAGTTGTAAGTAGCTGCAGTGGGAAGCTGTGTGTGAATGTTAACAATCGCTCTCTGTGCTGCAAACCCAATCCTCTCAATTTAGAGGGAACCTATCCTGGACCCCCTAAAAGGATGTATTTAAGAATTTCTACTGCTAAAAATATTCCACACAATGGTTCTTTTGAAATGAATGAATGGGGATTCCTATTACTGAAATATTCAACATGAGAAAAAAAGTCTAGTGATGCTCAGCCGAACATTTAGCCCAAGGCTGGAAATGTTGCTGAGTTCCAGAATTGGAACATTGTTGCTGAGTTCCAGTTCCAACAAGAATGTTGCTGAGTTCCAGTTCCAACAAGCAGCACAAAAAAAGGTTTTTTTTTTTTTAATGCTTATAGATTACAGCTTTGTACCTTTCAAAAAGTTCCTATTTATCTGTGCACGTCTCAGACAGATTAAAACCCAGTCAGAATATAGCCCAACCAGTAAAGTTAATACAAAATCTTGTTTATTGACCAAATGTATACTTTTATTTTTCTTAATAACCATATTTTCATGTTTTTTACAATGGTTTTTTGAAAAACATTTCTTAATTGGATATTTTCTTATAGAATAATTATTCACTTGAATCCCAGCACGTGAACTAAATCTGTGCAAACCTGTGCTCACATATTATTAACTACTTTAAATGCATGTGAAGTGCAATCCCCATGCCTAAATACAATTATACATTTTAAATAACTCGTGCTACACACACCCATTTATATCCCGTGCAGCAATATCTATACACCAACATTAACACACCACACGCAACATATAACACAGAAATGCACACAGGGATGGAGCACATTGCCACAGGTAGGTATAAAAAAAAGAAAAGAAAAACAGTAATAATCTCAGCAACATAATTCTTAACTATTACAAATCATACAATACAGAGATAAGAAATGTAAAGAAAAAAGTAAAATTGCTTCACTATTTTTAGTATAATTTATATGTAGCTGTGTCAATACAGTGTAGTTACTTAGTGCGTATTTGCTGTGTATTAAAATAAGATATGCAAGTAGAATGCACAGCATAAAAATATGACTTATTTGGGCATATAATAAAAGGTGATTTCAAATGTTGTTGCACTTGATAAATTGCCTACCAGGTTCCATTTTAATAACCGGCAGCACAGCCCTGAAATTGTGCTTGAATGAAAAAAAACAAAATGACTCAAAAGGCCAGGACTTTACAGAACATAAAGAAAACAAATGTCTTTCTAGTCAGGTAGAGTGGTTTGACTGGCATCTGGTCACAAGGGAGTTTTGCTGCAAAATACTAAGCATTGCTCAGCCTGCAGAAAGTGTTTTGTGTTGACAGTCCAGGCACGTCTTCACTCTTCACCTACCATTTTGGATGAGATAAACAAAGTGGTACGGTCCAGGTTTCAAGTAAGAAATGATCCAGGTGTCCACTTACCATATTGGATGAAACAGACTGTCAGTGTGCCAGTATAATGTACCTGTGCCAGAAAGATGTAGTGTATTGTCCAGGTGCCTGTCCCTAGGCTAGTGGGTTTGTGTTTAGTCCAGAAACCTGCTTGCCCCTTGACAATACAGGCTAGCAATGTGTTAATTTGGTCCAACAAGCCAACACCTGCTGGAACACCCCCAAGTTAGCATGTTTGTGTTAAGGCCAGACACCTGCTCTCTGCTTGAAATTGTCAGAAATGTGTTGGTGCGACATCATGGGCTGGCATGTTTGTGTTTGATGACACTGGCTGTCTTAATGGCCTACAATATGCTAACTGTGGTTCAGTAAATCCTTTTATAACTGGTATAACAGTATAACAAAATGGTTTAATTTAAAAAAGCTGTACAGGGCATATTTAGAATGGAATTACAAAAAAAAGACATCTGTATAAATAGAAGTAAAGAAGGAAGACTAAAATCGACATAAACGGAAATCTTAATGGAAATTGTTGAAGGCTAAAAGGGAGCTCAAAGATCATAAGCAATTCATATGTGACCTGTTCAAAGTAAAGGTAGGGTATTATATTTGTGCTGCTCAGGCTCTTGTTAAGTTTGCTCTGAACTGACTACAGTTATCATAACAGTTGTCTAACCCATAATAAGTCTCACCTGAGAATTACAAGAGAAGTTCCAGGAAACTATGGAGGAGTAAAGCATGACTGTTGGCTGTAGTTCTCAAAACAGGAATGGGTGCCGGACAGGCAGAATACCTTACCCAGCTTGGTTTTCTAAGAATATATACAGTATTATTTAGGCAAACTAACTTTGTTCAGATGAAAAAATAAATAACAAAAATTGCAAACATGCTGATAGGGAAGGTAAAAACAAAAATCTGAAAGGACTCAGTGACTGGTTCACAGCTCCTGCTGCCAAGAAGATAGCAGTATGAGCCTGTACAGATGGAAGATGCTTTTTAGTCCCTGTGCCTTTAAGCAGCAGTAGATAAGACAGAGAGGGAGAGAGAGTTAACTCATTAAAATCTAGTGAATTAAAACTAGTAATCATACATCCAACCCTTAGGCTTTATAGTGTTGATTGTGTGCTAGCCTATTCTACTTGAGACCTGTAAGCAGTGTCCTGCCTTAGTACTGCCTGTATGGACTGGAATAAAAAATACATGTTTAAAATGGTATTATAGTTATCTAAGTTTTTTTTTTTTTTTTGGGAGAACAATAATCATTTATTTAGTCTGATTTAATGCTAGTGCTTTCAGACAACAGCAGCAATTGGCAGAACGCTTTCTACAGAACAGTCTTTGCAGCAGATCAGAGACTTGCTCTGATTTGGGAGCACTATTCCCAACAGTGTTTTCAATAGCAGGATTAAACTCGCTTTCTTTGGCTAAGCTATTCATAAAACATCTAAAACAGGACCATAGATTTATTTTTTCCTTAGTGCTCTTGAGAGATTCAAGTCCCACGCTCTATTGTTGCAGGGTTGTCAAGGGAGGTGTTTCTTTAATAGATTAGGCCACACAGAATCTGATTTTGTGATCACTCATTATCTCCAAACTCCCTATTCACTCATTGGTTGTCATTTCCTACTTGTATTTGGGGTAATTGTTTTCCCATGGTGATTTGTAGCTCTTATCCAAAAGGACAAGCAAAACCACTATAGTTCTACACAAAATGTGTACTACTGCCATAAGAAATATTGCTTTCCATTGCTGCTCAAGGTCAGTCGAGCCCTTGTAAAAAACCTTTACAGGTTACAAGTGCCACATAACTGAGAACATTTAAGGTGGTCATTTGCTGTATCATTTAAAATAAATATATATATATATATATATATATATATATATATATATATATATATATATATATATATATATATATATATATATATATATATTTATTAAGCTAAGGAATTGTTGTCCTCCTTCCATAAATTACAATACTGAATGCCCCCCATGTTACTGAATACTGAATGCCCCCCCAAAATTATGCATTTTTTATATCAGGTCAACATATCTCAAAGTTTGCCATATTTCAATCTAAGAAGCAAGCATACACAGAAGGAGCACATCAAGAATAGTGTTTGCTGTCAACGGCAATCCAGTAATCACAATAGCAACTAGTCTCCGGGTTTGAATGACGAGTTGAAGAAATCAACTTAAATACTGAAAATTAAACAAATACACAAACGTGCACTCAAATCCTAATTAAAAAATAAAGTTACTGCATTTATTCAGTGTGTAGAGCCATTAGAGATAGAATGATGGCACATTACATTAAACTCCTGTTAGTCGCAGCACAGCAAATTGCTTACCGGAATTCATTGGCACGTCCCACAAGTTTTTTGCTTGGGGTGAGGTTGGGGAGTGGGCAAAACCCAGCACAAGACTAAATTACCTGAACGGGGCATTAAAAGGGGTCTGACCGTCTTAAATTGTACACCACACAATCACTCCTTATTTATAGCCTCCAAATAAAAAATAATTATTATAGCAGTTTTTCTATTTTAAAATTGTAATACATTTTAATGGTTCTGGACCATAACAATACTAATGATCACTTTCTTGGTGCTGAAAGAACAGTCCCCATAACAGTATCAAGAAAATCTAAAATAGATACGAAATCGGAATCAACTAGAGTAATGTAAACTAAGGAAGCGTTACTGTCTCTGTGCCCCTCCTATGCAATTGAAGTAACTGTTGTAATAATAATAATAATAATACGTCAGTGGAAGCTGTGATGGGACGGGTTGATAAACGAGTGCTGACTGTGGAGAATCACGTTTTTGTTGTGCAATTTTATCAGTATATTTCATCTGTTCCATCACCTTGAGTGCATCTGATCGCATCACTGATCATTTATACTTGGTTACTGAGCTGAACTCAACCTTCCTGATACATCATGGCTCCAAAGCGGTCACATAATTCATGAACTTGTTGAGCAGTATCTGTCTTACAAAATGATTTTTCCTATTTGTTCTCTTGGCATTCATCAAGCTTATCTACATTTAATGAATGATACTCACTTGCACCAGCATCAAAGATCCTGCCAAGAATATCAAGGAATATCACACAAATCCTGAAATGGCCCTAATTTAGGGAGTATAGGGAGTTTTTTTCCTGTCAAAAAAATCTGACCAGTGAGATAAAACAGTGATAATTTGTTTGTCTACGGTAGCCTTTTCAACCAAGCAGTAGCACTCAGTTACTTCCAAGCGCTTTGTATTTAAGCACGCCGACAGCGGGAGACTCATTCTGTGGAACAGCCTGGTAATTCTTTATATTATTTTGGTTGTTCATACAGCGGTATAATTCACATTGGATTGCTTAAAGTAGCCATAAAAGTAAAGAGCTTGGTTGACAGTATGTCAGCACTATAGCTTTTAGTTCTCTATGAGGCACATACAGTGCAAAGAATGAGCCAACTGCTCTGAATACTATAGCAACCTTGTCTGTTCAAGAGTTCACAGGATTGGTACCCATTAATGTATTGTTTTTTTTAGTATTTCAGTTATTTTTTTTATCTGCTTTAATGCTAATTGCCGCAGTGAGTGGTTGCTTCCCTTTACCATTTTATCGTAGCACCCGGGAGGGGCACTGGTTCTTTCTGATAAGGTGGAGGATGAGCCAGGCAGAGTACCAGAAGACACTATGTCAGACAATGAACATTGTTTTATTAAATACACGCTGTAAACTATACTTAAACAGGGCAGATCTATAATACATAGTCACGGCAGGGGGGTTGCACTGCCCATTAATTAAAACAGTAACTAAAACACAGAATTACAATTTAAAACTAAAGGGCAGTGCGGTTCAATACCTGCATGGAGACGGGGCTCACAAATAAAAAACAAAAATAAAACCAATACACCCCATCTCCAGTACTCCTCTAAAACCCCAATGCCTTATAAAATACTAGTTTAAAAACAAATATGACAGAATGGAGACCAAAAAACGCAGGCAGTGGCGTTCTTTGCTTTCCTACCACCCATCGAATCAAACGCCAATTCTTTTACTCCTGCTGGCTGCGCGTTCAGCCTCCACTCCAAACAACCCCGGGTTCAGATCACAATGGACAAGTCAATCTCTCGAATGGAAGAAATCAGGAATATTTCTACCAGTTGCTCAGCATCTCCAAATCAATCAATTTCAAATCAAGACAAGACAAATTAAAACCTAAACTAAAAGAAAGGCATTGCCATGACCGTGCTTTCTGTTCGCATAAACTAGCAGCCCACATAGCAGAACGCTCACAGCAATGGGGGCACAGTGCTCCCACCCCCTCCCTGGTCCTGCAGCTAGACCCCTCAGCTGCAGTCTGGTGGCCAAGCTTGGGCAGCATGCTCCTACTGGGAAGGCCACTGGTGGTGGTGGGATTCTTAATATTTTACCACCCCACTTTTACCTCCGCACCAGCACCCTCCCAGAGCCACATGCCCTCCTTATCCACCTAAGCTGGCCATCCGGCTGTCTCAGGCTGACGTTGGGTAGAGCAGAATTGCATACACTTTACATTTGAGGGTTTTAATTTGCCCAGACGAGCACATCTAATCATTCCATCCTGTCATGCCTATAGCATGGAATTCTGGGACTCGAGATGGACAAGTGGTTATAACCCGTTTTTTACAAGGGCACTCAAGCTTACCTACCTCAAATACTATTCATTGTATGTTCTTTACTGTTTTACAGTTCCCACCAGATTGGATTAATCAAATAAAAGACAGCAACATGGCTCATGGCTTTCTATCTTTTGAAGCAGTGCTTAATCAATATAATTAGTTGATACTGATGAATTTGAGTGTGACACCATTAGCCAAATCATACTGGTAAGCATAATCTGTACTTAAGATTTATCATTTTAATTTAGCTTTCCTGATAAAGAAAGGCAATTTATTTTACTTGCAACCCATCTTTCACCACAGGCTGACAGGTTTCCACAGAATTATAATTATGTGAAGGGACTGAAACTTTGGTATCTTTCTGACCCTGGAATAGCCGAAAAGTGTAAAAAATAAGATGGATCTTAATACATACTGTAAAACACAAATTTAACTGACACTATAAAACAAAAAAGGCAGTTTTATGATTGTAATTTTTCTTTAACGATACAGTGCAGAACAAAAGAAAAAAAAAAGCTGTTGGCAGAGATGGAGTCTTATTCACCGACACTGATAGCTAGATACACTGGACAAATCAGTATTTTGTGTTGTATTGTACACAATATTACATTTCTCACTCATAATACCCTTTCACTCATGTAGTAATGATTCACTTCTTGACTAATTAATACACAATTGCTATTTGTTGCTTTCACAATATATAGCTTGTCCAGACCACAGTAAAAATAATTTGCTTACACCCAGACTACTGTATTAAACACCACATTAAAACTAAATTTGTACAAATAGAAACCAAGCTGTACTTACACTCTACTTCAGGATTACTAAAAGAAAAACACAATTCATGTGTAACTGTACAGGCTGTAGGGTTTGAAACACAATGCATTACTTTACCTAGCTTTTTGTTATATGTATTCCTGCAGTATCTTTTTTATTTTATTGTTTTGATATTATTATTGTCATATCCCTGGTCCTAAATCAGTTTTAACTAGTTATTTTTGTTTCACATCAAGTTATGCATCGGGTCTTCCTGTCAAAATGTCTTCTGAATTCACAACATACACTGCTAGAATACAACCTTTGTTCCCAACTCCTCACAAAGTTCTGCATTTTGATAGGTTCATCTGCAATCATGTATGCCAGTATCGTGTCTGCTCGCTCCAGAAGAGTTTCAGAGGGCCTTGACAAGCCACGTATGAGGACATTAAATAAATCAATCAATTATATTGGCGGTAATAAAACCTTAAGCGAGAACTCTACACGCGAAGCAACACAACAGTGTTTAGACGGACAGCATATTTCACTGCCTAGACCATAGTGTTCTGTGTGACAGTGTCTTATGCACATTTTGAGTACAAACATAAATATTCATATGGTAGGAGGTATGCCCCCTGTACATCTTGCATCTTCGCTCCAACCAGGCAGGGGGTCTGTAAAGCAGATGCTGTGATTTATACTGGGCTTGTCATGCATATTTCCCTCTGGACTACGTACAAGTGTGCCCTGAAATACAAACTGCTTGTTTTGACCCCACATTTAAATCTTTGTAAACTCAAACTTCAACAGGAATAAACACATTTATGTTTGAAAATAAACACATTAAGATATGTTTGTGTGTGTGTTTCTTTAATCATTTTTGTCAACATTAATGGCTAAAGGGAAGGCATCATTATCAGCTTCAACAATAACCTGCTGGGTAGGTAAGTTGTGCACAATGGAAACAATTATGACAAGTAATTATTATTGTAGAATGGCTGACAAATTCACAGTAGCAGAGTGTCTTCATGAGGTTTTAAGTATAGTAGGATGGAGAGAAAAGTACATGTGGTATTTCCAGAAGGGTCTAAATTAAATACTAATATCAATGTCCTCAACAAATGGCTCTGGCAACAACAAAACGGTGCTCAATTCCATGTGTGCCACATTTGTTCCTCTGTTTGTAAAATGTAATGTGCATTTTTTTAACTACCTTTCCTGCAATTAGCACACTACCAAGTTAACAAAGTGCCGTATCAGTGTTTATTCTGCTTGCTGCATTTTAGCTGTGACCCTATTTATCAAAAGAGTAAAGAAATAGTTCAAATGCATTCATCTGCGGGAAGATCAAACCATCATGATCAGTCTTTTCAGATCAATATCACACTGGACTTCTGTGCTGTTGTCTACACCGTGGCCTTTCATACTCCCACCGGATCTGCGTGATTCTCCAAGACTGTCACACCACGTTATGTTTTCTTGCTGATCAAAACAAAACTGAACAGCATTTATAGCTGCAAGAAAGAGGAAGTCATTTTCACAATACACCTCTTTCACTCAATACTTGAAGATGGTGGCCTTATGACTTCAAATGTCTAACATAATGTAAGGGTATACAGATACACTGTTTGAAACAAAAGAAACAGTTCTACTTTTTTTTTCAAGTGTACCAGTAGACACATGACAATGTACATCTTTTTGTCATCTATACAGTCAGGGGTGCAAATGTGGCGATAGACCCTAGCACAAGTGTACCTCATATTGGTATTTATACAGGAATTTAACCCATTGAGACCTAGATCTCATTTACAAGGGGGTCCGGTCAACAAACATAAACAATAAAACACAATATCATGTGTGGTACTGACTTAATTTTAAGAGTCATAAGCAAAGGACATTTCACCCAAACATGTACGGATCCTTAAATGAGGATCAACACATTTACAAGAGGCCCTAAACAAATTTAGAGAGATCATTTTTAAAACATTTCAAAGAGAGACTATTAAATCTACTTCCTGTGTCATGGTTAAAAGAGTTAAAAGTTTTTGGGAGCCGATAGGCAAAAGACATTTTAGCCAAACATTGCCAACCCTTGGAACGACCAGGTTGGCAGAATCACAGGAATGCAGATTATAGTTGGTATCATACCTAGTAACCAGAGCAGTTAAATAACAAGGCACCAATCCTTTAAGAAACTTAAACACAAAACAGTACCAACGATAAAGTCTTCAGTCTGTAAGTGAGAGCCAGCCTAATCTTAAATACATGTCGCAATGATGAGTCAAGGTGGGGCATTCTAATACAAATCTGCAGCAATAAGTCTAGTTTATGTAAAGACTGAGTAGAAGTCAACTGGTAAATGTAAATCACCATAATCAAGGACAGGGAGAATAGTAGTAGTCACCAATTTTGATCTGCTAGACTAAGAAAAGATCTTCCTATTTCTAAAAAAAAAAAAAAAAGCCTAATTTAGGTCTTACCTTTGAAATCAGTTTGTCACTATGGTGATTAAATGTAAGATGCTCATCAATCATGTTTAATTTTTATTATTATTATTTAAATTCCTCAGCAACCATAGATGATGATAGTTTCCCATTGGGTCTGGACTACTCACATGACCCACCTACACTCATCATCATACACAGGAGAGAAGGTTTTTGTCGTGTGGGAAGTTTAACTGCAGAAACTGGTCGCAAATTTAGCACCAGATTTCAAAACGATTTGCACCAACTTATATTACAATTACCTGTACGATCTTTACAGAAACGCTTTTGCAGAAAAACATGTAAAACGATACCAAATAAACGTAACATGTTGAATTCACCAGGAAGACTGGAATAATGATATACTGTACCATTCATTGGGAAGCATATCACAGCAGGGTTTTTGCCATATGCAGATCTTGTTTAGTAAAGGCAGCTTCAGGCATCAATATCTCTTTTGAATTCATCTCATAGTGGTTCATGCAATGTATGTTCTGACAATGAAAAAGATAAAACTGCAAAATATGGCTACATAGTGCCTCTCATAATCCTTGATATCAATCTGCCAGCTCTGCAGATGAATAAAGAGATGCTGTTCAGTCCAGGACCCCTTTGCCATCAAATAGGTAGCACAGAGCTATCCTCAATAACTGAAAACATGAATCCCTCTCTGATCACATCCCCAGGGAACAGAAGTCCAATTGGCAACCCACTGACCCGAGTCCTAAAACCCAGTCTTTCCACTATTTCTGTGTAGCACAACCACAGTGAGGTATTTTCCTCTTCCCCTGTGTATTCTGGAAAAGAAGAGCTGCAGTTCTGCAATACTAAGCACAAGTGTAGTGGTAAACAACCAGATTAAAAAACAGACTTTGCTAAACAAAATGTAAAGTGAGTCAATAGCAGTTGTATAAATTGTACTTATCCACGATTTGAAAATATATTTGGACCCAGGGGAAGTCTTGTTTAATAATCCTAGTTCAGTCATGGATAAAAATAAAATAAAAAGTGTTCATCCCATAATATTCAAATTATATTACATGCAGTACCTCAAATGAGAGTTGATATACATTCAAATTCCTAAGAATTTTAAATCCAATTTAAAATTCTTAAACTAAACCTTAAAATGAACATAAAAGCACTTAAATGAAATGTCGGATTTGGAATCTTTATTGTAAAAAAAATATTTTCTGAAAAAAAAAAAAATGTACATGAAAATCAGTCCAAATAAAATATTATATGACAGAGAAAGAATGAATCTTGGTTATAAATCTCCCTCTCGACCTATGAGGGCACTGTGTAAAGGGAACAGTGCCCCAGACTGGATGGCCTGACAATTCATTCCCAGGGTTAGCTGGAAGTCGGCTATCTAGAAAGGGGGCGGAGCTACAGTACACCAAGTCATCGACCCGGAAGGGACGCGATGTGTTAACCTCGGATTGGAGGAGAAACAGTTGCACTCGCAAACCAAGGGGGCGTGACTGATGGTACATAAGGGGACGTAGCGAGGTGATTTGTTCCTTTGTTATGGTTAAGCAGAAATGGGAAAGGAGTACTGTGATATTACCGTGAGTGTTTTGTTTGTTTTGTCGTGTCTAAAATCTACTTGTTTGTTCTTATTAGACGGCTAACACGATCAGGAGCCAGCACTAAGCCCGGACAACCCTTCACCACTGTGCACGAATAAATTATATTTCACCACGAGCACTTTAGCACTCTCTGGACTTTTGATCGTGTGTGTGACTTTGTGTGTGTTCTACTGTGTATTATTTCGGGACTGCAACCTGCTGTTTAGACAGTGCAATACACATTAATGTGTATTGCCTGGGATTAGGCTTTGTGGTCACCAGACAAGGATTATAAAATAAAACTTTGATTGTGAACTTTGTTGTCTGTCTTCTGTTTCATAATAACATCACCACTACACCTGTGCACCGCAAACCACTCTCCCACAATGACCTACATGCTTATTGTGTCATGATTGTTGTACAGTAATATTGTGAGCATGTCGATAAGTAAGGTACTGTAAGGCACATTGTTGATTAATTTACATAATCATTAAACTGTAAATAACACTCATTGAAATGGCCACTAAATACAGTATATTCACTGGACAGGAGCAACATCTGTGCATCAATAGATTTGTGGGTTGTGCTTGTGCATTGGTTCTTATGGTTTTGGCCAGGATTCCATCTCTGGCTCACTGAGACCCACCTTTGAGGAGGTGAGGCCAGCTACAAGAAGTGCTTGAACTTGGGTTTAAATAGCAATCTGATTGAAGGTAGGGGAGGAGACGCAGGTTGATTCTATGATAGTATAACGGTCAAAGTTCTTGAGGAATTATCACTTTGGTATTATGCCTTTTTTTTCAAATGGCTCAGGATGCAAATATAGCCTTCATCCATGACATTGAGAAAGACTTTACGGTTAGGTTGCTAATGGGAACCGCTTGAGAGTTTTTATTAACAAATTAATAATGCTTTTTGAGCAGTGACTGACTGACTTAGTATGCCTAGATTTTATAAATAATAAAATTTGTGTAAACTGTCAAATAATTAAATACCTGGCTCAATGTCGATATTTAACAATATTTACTAGTTAAACATACAGAGATGAACTAAAAATTATTACACGTTTGTTGCCTTCTCTCCTTAGAGCCATTCCCTTCCTTTGTATCAGTGCTATAACTTGTCTCAGTAGATACATGATTGATAAACCTGTCTGAGTAAATTTGTGTTTGTATTTTGCATTCACCCAAGACAAACTCACATAGAGCAAACAACTTGAATTTACATTTCATCCTCTTCCTCTGTGTGATCATTAACTCAATGCATAAATTAAACGATGCAGTGTGATTTTCATACTGCATGCTTGTGATGTGTCTTGCATTTTTTAGGTACCTAAAGTCAACATAGTTTACATTGCAGGTTTAACATTTTAATTACCAAGACTATTTCATTGTACCTAATACATTTGATTGTATTTAGAATACTGATGTTTCCCTGGTAAAGTTAATGAATACACGTGTTTACATTTTCCATTACCTCAACCAGAAATACAAAGAAGCAAGGAGTACTCAAAGGGAAATAAATTAAGGTTCAGGCTATTCCCTTTTTATAAGCCACAATATACAATATTATCATAGCTTTATTTCTCTTTTAGGCTTCGTCAGAATTGCACATACTCTTTATTTCATTTTTTATATATATATATATATATATATATATATACACACAGTACTGTGCAAAAGTTTTAGGCAGGTGTGAAAAACTGCTGTAAAGTAAGAATGCTTTCAAAAATAGACATGTTAATAGATTATATTTATCAATTAGCTAAATGCAAAGTGAGTGAACAGAAGAAAAATCTAAATCAAATCCATATTTGGTGTGACAACCCTTTGCCTTCAAAACAGCATCAATTCTTCTAGGTACACTTGCACAAAGTCAGGGATTTTGTAGGCATATAGTCAGATGTATGATTAAACAATTATACCAAACAGGTGCTAATGATCATCAATTCAATATGTAGGTTGAAACACAATCATTAACTGAAACAGAAACAGCTGTGTAGGAGGAATAAAACTGGGTGAGGAACAGCCAAACTCAGCTAACAAGGTGAGGTTGCTGAAGACAGTTTACTGTCAAAAGTCATACACCATGGCAAGACTGAGCACAGCAACAAGACACAAGGTAGTTATACTGCATCAGCAAGGTCTATCCCAGGCAGAAATTTCAAGGCAGACAGGGGTTTCCAGATGTGCTGTCTAAGCTCTTTTGAAGAAGCACAAAGAAACGGGCAGCGTTGAGGACCGTGAGCGCAGTGGTCGGCCAAGGAAACTTACTGCAGCAGATGAAAGGCGCATCATGCTTACTTCCCTTCGCAATCGGAAGATGTCCAGCAGTGCCATCAGCTCAGAACTGGCAGAAAACAGTGGGACCCTGGTACACCCATCTACTGTCCGGAGAAGTCTGGTCAGAAGTGGCCTTCATGGAAGACTTGCGGCCAAAAAGCCATACCTCCGACGTGGAAACAAGGCCAAGCGACTCAACTATGCACGAAAACACAGGAACTGGGGTGCAGAAAAATGGCAGCAGGTGCTCTGGACTGATGAGTCAAAATTTGAAATATTTGGCTGTAGCAGAAGGCAAATTGTTCGCCGAAGGGCTGGACAGCGTACACGAATGAGTGTCTGCAGGCAACAGTGAAGCATGGTGGAGGTTCCTTGCAAGTTTGGGGCTGCATTTCTGCAAATGGAGTTGGGAATTTGGTCAGAATTAATGGTCTCCTCAATGCTGAGAAGTACAGGCAGATACTTATCCATCATGCAATACCATCAGGGAGGCATCTGATTGGCCCCAAATTTATTCTGCAGCATGACAACGACCCCAAACATACAGCGAAAGTGATTAAGAACTATCTTCAGCGTAAAGAAGAACAAGGAGTCCTGGAAGTGATGGTATGGCCCCACAGAGCCCTGATCTCAACATCATCGAGTCTGTCTGGGATTACATGAAGAGAGAGAAGCAACTGAGGCTGCCTAAATCCACAGAAGAACTGTGGTTAGTTCTCCAAGATGTTTGGGCCAACCTACCTGCCGAGTTCCTTCAAAAACTGTGTGCAAGTGTACCTAGAAGAATTGATGCTTGATGCTGTTTTGAAGGCAAAGGGTGGTCACACCAAATATGGATTTGATTTAGATTTTTCTTCTGTTCACTCACTTTGCATTTTGTTAATTGATAAATATAATCTATTAACATGTCTATTTTTGAAAGCATTCTTACTTTACAGCATTTTTTCACACCTGCCTAAAACACACACACACACACACACACACACACACACACACATACACTAAGCACACTCTTAAACCCAGGGGAGATGTTTAGAAGGGCATAAAGATGTTTCAGACTCCAGACATCGTTCGTGCACTGGGCATGCAACATATCCAGATGACTTTTAAACAATCAAGAAAATCAAACTCATTTAAGTTGAAGTTTTAACAAATCAGAGTATTATTAGTACCCTTTCGATTTATTAAATGCTTAATAAAATGGACAGTAGTTTAACAGACTACTTTGAATCCCAGCTGATAGGCAATCTGGGCATCTCCAGTGCCTTTACACGTCAATACATTAATACAAATATAGTTATCATATGCTTAGCCCTTAGGCAAGTCATGCAAAAAGCTAAAAACGCCCACCGCTAAATTCTAGAACATCCAATGTATCACTCTTAGACTAAAACATAAAAGTCATATACCTTATAGCAATGCATCAATATAAAAATAGATATAGATTCAAAATAGTTCTTAAATTCCAAAATATATATGGACATGTAGAATATAATCTAAGGACAGGAAATGTCTTCAAAAAGGCAAAGGCTTCTAAATATGACCCAAACAGCAATCAGTTTTTCAGACCCTCAGAGCATGGACCATGTCAGCTTGCAAAATCAAGATCAATGGTATATTGCTCTGGCTTATATAGGATTTTCCCTCCCTTGAATACATCAGGAGTCCCGATTAAATCTGATCATCACTCGGCCTTGACAGTTCTTATCTTTGAGTTAATTATATATTCTAGAAGGATCCAGTCAACTCCTTTTTTAAAACTGATTGGATATAACTTCTTGCCAAAAAATATTGGAACATGATTTCCTAGCTCTCTTTTTCCAACTCCTCCTTTTTTTTAAAAAAAAAAGTCAGGTGAACCAAAGTTCACAGAATCCTTCCTATAATACAATACAAGTTTATATGTGTAGTAAAAGAGATGTTGTTTTACATAGAACATCATCTTTCTGTGTGATTATATTAACCTGGGTATACAATATATTCACTCTGAGCAGCATATCTCGTCAGCTTTTCAGATTAGTTCACTTTCATATACAGGTATGTTAAAGTATGGGACAAAAACTGTAGGGGTTTAATCACACGCCTTTGAATAAGCATACAGTGGTCAGTTCAATTATTTTCATTTAAATTAAACTATAATGAACATGTTAAGTATAATAGCCTTATTTAACTGTGCCACTCGGACGGAGCCTGACCTCTATTTCTAAAGGTTGCCTGCACAAGCAAGCTTTAAGACACCTTGTTTTCTTGCCAAGACTAGTGTTTTAATTAATATGAAACACCACTGTAAGCACTTCTCCAAATTCACTGCATGAAGTCAGTTTTGGCTCTTAAACATCCTCCCAAAGAAAGTCACTACTTATTTGATAACTGATACTGGAGACAACTTTTCTATTTTATGAAATACTCAGACTGCCAAGTTTTCTTATTATAGAAAGGGCTTGGATTCAAAACTGCGGACGACAAGTAAATCTTGCTTTGACTGCCAAAAATAACCTTCCATATCTAACAATGCTCTGCTTGATTTAGATTCTGGTATAGTAAGCAAACTTGTTAAATTTGCAGACGACACAAAAATAGGAGGAGTGGCAAACACTGTTGCAGCAGCAAAGGTCATTCAAAATTATCTAGACGGCATTCAGAATTGGGCAGACACATGGCAAATGAAATTTAATAGAGAAAAGTGTAAAGTATTTCATGCGGGCAATAAAAATGTGCATTATAAATATCACATGGGAGATAGTGAAATTGAAGAAGGGAACTATGAAAAAGACCTAGGAGTTTATGTTGACTCAGAAATGTCTTCATCTAGACAATGTGGGGAAGCTATAAAAAAGGCTAACAAGATGCTTGGACATATTGTGAGAAGTATTGAATTTAAATCAAGGGAAGTAATGTTAAAACTCTACAATGCATTAGTAAGACCTCACCTAGAATATTGTGTTCAGTTCTGGTCACCTCGTTACAAAAAGGATATTGCTGCTCTAGAAAGAGTGCAAAGAAGAGCAACCAGAATTATCCCGGGTTTAAAAGGCATGTCGTATGCAGGACAGGCTAAAAGAATTGAATCTATTCAGTCTTGAACAAAGAAGACTACGCGGTGATCTGATTCAAACATTCAAAATCCTAAAAGGTATAGACAATGTCAACCCAGGGGACTTTTGACCTGAAAAAAGAAACAAGGACCAGGGGTCACAAATGGAGATTAGATAAAGGGGCATTCAGAACAGAAAATAGGAGGCACTTTTTTACACAAAGAATTGTGAGGGTCTGGAACCAACTCCCCAGTAATGTTGCTGAAGCTGACACCCTGGGATCCTTCAAGAAGCTGCTTGATGAGATTCTGGGATCAATAAGCAACTAACAACCAAACGAGCAAGATGGGCCGAATGGCCTCCTCTCGTTTGTAAACTTTCTTATGTTCTAAGCAGATAAAGGCAAGGCTATTTTTCTGTAGTTTTATTGTGTACTAAAGTTATTAAATACAGTTTACACTTTATGGTCTAATATTCCAACCCAACAGTTCCTGTTTTTTATTGCAGTAAAACCTTTATATAAAACTAAACATTTATATTCTTTTATTTAATGGATATTGTAATGTCTAAAATATTTTTGATAAAATAGTTTAAATGATTTTAGTTAGGAGACAGAGACTGATTAAATTAAATGAACATTATCTCATTGTTCCCATTTCTTCTTGCCAGGTTTTTTGTGATATATAGAAAAATGTTTATTTTAATATAAACTCCTACCTTCTGTTATCCAAAAGTAATGAAAGTAAAGTAACAAAAGAAATTGGCTACCTTTTCTCATAAAACTTGAATGTGATAACAAGGTCTTCTGATAAGAGCCTGCCAAGTTTGACTCCTAGCAGGTTCCTTCACAGACTGCACACAAAATCTACCCAATGTTTTCTACTGGGTATACAGATCTATTTGAAAGGAGTATATACAGTATTACTATAATTATTGACAGAGTATATCATATTATTTCAATCATTACAGGTTAGTTAGAATCATCCAATTCATGTCTAATAACTCAGCACGTTCCCAACAGGATTCAAACTCTGTGCCAGGCTCAGCTCAGACTGGTTCTACAAACACCACAACAGGCCTCTGCTAATATTTTCTACTGGTTTTATATTCTTTAAAAAACATTACAGTCATTACAATATTTGTTGCAGTTTCACAAATATTCAATTTGTATCCCAAAGATCGTCCCGCTTGCAGTAGCTGTGACAGTCTTGGGTCAGTTTCTGCTCTCAGTGCGTGTCAAAACCACCACAGGTGTGGGTGAGTCTTTAAAAACCTGATACCTGCAAAAACTTAAATCTTGTTAGCTGGGCTCCCATCTGTACATTCTCATTCCCATCATCACTGGGAAAACCTCAAATAAATTAAGTTGTTTCTATCAAAGAGCCAGACATCTCTGCCGCATATACCTTTCACTCAAAAAAGGTGCTTGCACCTTGTACAAAGGAAGGGTTTTAGGGTCACTGTGACCTGGGCTTTCTTCCAGGTATGATGCATGAGGCCCTTGGGAACAATACCCACCCACCCCCAATACTTGTAGATTACTGGTTAGCTTTATATGTAGCATTTTTACATCACTTTAGAAAAGCAGTATCATTTGTTAAGTATTCTTAAAGCTAAAATCAAATCATGTGTTTTGCTGTAAGGGGATTTGCTGTCACTCAGTAGTTGGGGTGGGTTTAAAGTATTCAGAATCAATGCAAGATACAAGTCAGGAAGCCGGGACATTGCCCAACTGCACTGGGAAGGTTTTGGATTTTTTTGTATGTTATTTTATTTATTTTTTTCACGGGGAAAGAGGTCGAGTCAATGAATTGAGTAACCATTTCCAGTGTTTTTCTGGTGTTTGGATATACACTGATTTCATTAAAAAAAAAAAATTGTGGGCGTTTTATCAATTTTTAAACCGGCAAAACCGAAAATCAGAGCACTAATTATAGAATATATAAACACACACTCAAGACCAGGTTTTTCAAATCTTTGCTTTTTATAAAAGGGCCTTATTTAGTTGTATATAAGGTATTTGTGAAAGTAATGAGACTCAGTCAAGAAGCTGCAGTAGAAGCGCTGTTGCACATATTTATTTACAAAAAGGCACAGGGACCAAAAATAAATGGTTTAAACAAAAACAGGACAGAAACGTTAGGTTACTTACCGTAATCCTGGTTCCCAGAAAGAGAAGACGACCACCAACGACATTACGTATGGGATATGCCTGCCCATTGGGTCCCTCCAAATCGAGGGATTAAAACAGTCATCCCGAGGAAGCCATTTCTCTTTTTCCATCGAACCCTTGAGGGTGACCGATGCGTCCGCGTGGTTGGTGGTTGTCTTCTCTTTCAGGGAACCAGGGTTACGGTAAGTAACTTAACGTTCCCTTTCAATTTGAAGAAGACCACAAACGACATTATGTATGGGATATTGTATACCAGAGCCGTCGCGAGGGAGAAGGAACGGCAGCATATGAGGGATGCATCAGAACCGCATAACCCAATGGTTAGCCGTGTGAGCTTGCACCCTCAAGGACCCTTTTGCCTAATGAAGGTAGAGCAGGATCTACCACATTAAGCTAGCTGCAGTACAGATAATCAGACATCGAGGCCCCTCTGAAGAGGGCCCCAAGATGTAGCCAACCCTCTAATGGAGTGTGTGGCTACCCTCCCAGGTGGGGGCAAGCCAGCACCATCATACACAGTCGAGACTGTGTCCACAATCCAATGTGACAGACGCTGCTTTGATAGGGGCTGTCCTAGGATCCGTGTCCCGTGACAGACAAAGAGCTGGTCAGACTGACGCAGAGCTCTTGTCTTATCCATGTAGCATCTCAATGCCCGTACTGGGCAGAGGAAGTTCAATCTCTCCTCCTCCGTTGAAGCAAACGGGGGTGGATGGAAGGACTCCAGTTCCACAGACTGATTAATGTGGAAGGCTGTGATCACCTTGGGGAGGAAAGCAGGGTTGGTGCACAGAGACACCCTGCTGCCATCCTCCAAAATACGCATGCAGGAGCTGTGCACAGACAGTGCCTGCAGCTCACTGACCCGCTAAGTGGAGGTGATAGCCACGAGGAAGGCGGTCTTCATAGACAGGTACTTCAACTCTATAGAGTGTATGGGCTCAAAACGGGGCCTTCGTGAGAGCCTCTAGTACAATATTAATGCTCCATTTGGAGAGAACGGTCCTCCTGGGAGGGCATACTCGCCGAGCACCTTTAAGAAATCGGGTAGCCAAGAAATGGTCCTGAGAGGTGGTCCTCCACCAGTGTAGGGCAGCCGAGCACGTGTGAGACACAGTTAGCCGACGGTGTCTGTCGCGTTTGGTATTGAGGTGGAACGCATTGAGCCATGCTTGTAGCAGGCGCATGCAAAGCAGACCCAGCAGAATGGCCAATATGGCTGCTGCCATCAGACCCAACAGTTTCTGGCACAATAGGAGGGTGATCTGCGATCCCTGTCGAAACAGGGAGAGGCAACCCTGGATAGCTGCAACTGTCATCTGACAGGTATGCGCGCATCGTACTAGAGTCCAGCTGGAGCCCCAAGTACGTCATGCACTGAACCGGTGTAAGCCAACTCTTTGCATCGTTGATGGTCAGGCCCGGCTTTGCCAGATGCTCTGTCACGACTGCCATGCGGGCCATTGCTCCCTGTCACGACTGGGAACAGATCAACCAATCGTCAATAGTTTATTACTGCAGGGGATTACTACAACTGCAGGGGAGCCAGGATAGCGTCCATGCACTTTGAGAACGTACGAGGAGCTAGGGAGAGGCCGAATGGCAGCACAGCAAACTCGTAAACGCTTCCCTGAAAAGAGAAGCGGAGATACTTCCTGTGCTCTGGAAGAATGGGAACATGAAAGTATGCGTCCCTTAAGTCCACGGTGGTGAGCCAGTCGCCCTGCCTGACAGACAGACTGGAGAATGTGACGGTAAGTCAGCATCTGGAAACTCCTTTCTTTTAAGAACCCGTTGAGGAGCCTCAGATCTAGGATAGGGCAAAAGCTGCCATCTTTCTTGGGCACCAGAAAATACCTTGAGGTGGGGTCTACGAGACAAATGGCTCGCTTGCACAGCAAGATGGCCACTTCCTTCCGTCTGTCATTATTCACGATACCTCGAAAGGGAGGAGGTCCCAAGCAGAACTGAAGCACGTAACCGTTTTGCATGGTGGCGAGCACCCAGGTGTCCGAGGTGCAAGCGCCAGTACTGCAGCTGTTGCCAGCCTTCAGGGGCCCTGCTTGGGCTGCGGCGGGGCAGTTTGGGGTGGCTGTCTAAAGGCATTGGCCCTGGAAACACCTCCTGGGGCTCTGGTGTGTGGGCTGGCCACATCCTGCGTTCCCTCTGCCTGCTGGGTGGGCCCGGTTGTTTGACGGCCAAGGTGGATCTGCAGCATCTGTGTGCCTTTTCAGCCCCGGGTGAAGGAAAATAGGTTGGAGAGGGCCACAAAGGCGAGTTCTTGGTGGCTAGACCGTCGGCGGCTCTTGGAGCACCAGAGCCCCTCCTCCATGACCTGTCCGAGGACCCCCTGCTGGATATCCTTGATGTGCAGGCCCCCTGTAGTCGCTCCCCATCTCCGCAGGCGAGAAGGGTGAAGCGTTCGAGGCAGGTGAGGGACATTATGGACCTCAAAGCCCAGATGGCCCAGGTCCTGGAGCTCTTGGCCAAACAGGCACCTGCAGCCTCTTTCTGGGATGATGCACGTGGTTCTGGCAGGAATGGAATTAAACCAAATCCCTGCCAAACTGAAATACAAAATAATAAATAACACATTGTTGACTAATACTGATGGGATTCATTTGAAAGTATGCACTGCTAGTTATTGAATAGCAGTTCACATTAGAGTTCATGCAATTAAGTTGTTATTTTTTATTTGTTTCTGTTTCTTGGAACCTTTGCTGTTGTCTGAATGCAGCTATACCAGTAAGCAACAGCAACTTAGCAACTACAGCATCTACAGTGCTGTCTTTAAAATATCTGCATATTCCAAAATGAATTATAAAATGGAAGCAAAAAAATACACACCTTACTTAATGCTCCTTTAATGTAGTATATACAGTGCCTTGCATAAGTATTCACCCCCCTTGGACTTTTCCACATTTTGTAGTGTTACAACCTGGAATTAAAATTGATTTAATTGGGATTTTTACCATTTGATTTACACAACATACTTAACACTTTGAAGGTGCAAAATATTTTTTATTGTGACACAAAAGTTAAACAAATAAAAAGACATTTGTTGGTTGCATAAGTATTCACCCCCCTGAGTCAATACTTGGTAGAGGCAACTTTGGCAGCAATTACAGCTGTGAGTCTTTTTGGGTAAGTCTCTACCAGCTTTGCACTTCTGGATCCTGCAATTTTTGCCCATTCTTCTTGGCAAAATTGCTCAAGCACAGTCAAGTTGGATGGGGACCGTTGGTGAACAGCAATTTTCAAGTCTTGCCACAGATTCTCAATCGGATTGAGGTCTGGGCTTTGACTGGGCAATTCTAAGACAATCAGGTTCTTGTTTTTAAACCACTATAAGACCACTTATAGACAGACAGTCCCTTAAGCAGTCAAAACAGAATATGTTTGAACATATGTTTTAATTTTGAAGCTTTGGGGATGTAATTACATCCTCATTATTTTAATTGGCATACCTGCTTTTTTATAAATATATTTCAAATAAGTAAGACAGCATACATTGTGACACAAAAAGTATGACAGACCATCAACTGTGGTTTTAATTTACACATTCACTGAAGTGTTCAACAGGTAACACAGCCTGACAAGCTGTCTCTTTGATACGTGATGATCTAATTAACAACCAACTCCACAAAGTGGAGACATCATAAAAGGTGGTGATAAAGCCACATCAGTAAATCTCATTTTTCTCCTCCATGTTTTCTTTCCAAATTGCTGCTTGGTGGAGACAATATCACAGTGCCAATTTTCATCTGCCAGGTTTAAGGAGTGGTGTGTTTTTGTTTCACCCAAGCACAGTGCTCAACGTAAGATCTTTTTAAAAATGCATAAAAAGGGAATAGCGACAAATATATTTATCCAGCGGTGAAGGACACCAGTGCAAAGGTTGCCATGGTATTTATTTTAGAGCAAAGGAAGTGACTGAGAGCATGCTTTCCAAGTAGCAGAAAGTTATTTGAAAATGTTTCCTACTGCCTCGGTTCATTTGTAACACCTGCTTTCAACACTTGCTTTCACTTGTCCTTTGGTGGTATCCTTAGTTTCTCACTTACATTCGTTAAATTCTAACATCTCTGTTCTATCTGCTGTAATTGCTATAACAGTGAACTACACTGTGCTGCATATGTTCTATGTTTTTGTGTTAGTTTTTTTTATTATTATTTAAAGAGTTAGTAGCCTCAAATTACATTTTTATATCCTTAAATTGTTATGATGTTAGCAATCGTTCTAAGTGGTTCTTATTGAAATTACTCAAATACTGTGCTTCACTGACTGACAGACATATGTAACATTGAATAGTCAAAATGTATTTTGTATTTGTAAGTCACAGCAACATCAAGTGCATAGCTGTGTATTGCCAACAGTAGAACAATACATTTGATTCAAAGTAGCTGATCACTAGATGGTGCTGACTCTTAGTTATACAAAGACATGTTACATATGTGTGTGGCAGGCAACTAGAAATAAATAGCAGCTCCTGAACTCAGGAGAAAACACCTCAACACAAAACAAACATAAAACACAACACTATTTGACTCTCGTAATAGTAGCAAACAAAAAGGTAAGACAGTAAAGGAAACTAAGAAAGTGTAATTTGAAGCTACTTATTGGCACATATTTTTCTTCTATTTGGTCATTTAACTGCTTTAAAATGTAATAGTTTATTGATAGATTTATTAGGTTTTTCTCGTCAAGAAAATAGACGCTAACATTCCACTTGTGCATACAGAGCAAAACTCAGACCTGTTCCACTGCTGTTCTAAACTACTGTAATCCTATTTATATTGGAATGCTAAAACCTTTTTGTATGTGCCACTCTACTGGAAATGTAGTTATGTAGTTAGTGGATCCATCTCACTCAATAAATACATATTTCCTAATTGAGCAATTTATGATGGTGAACCTAATGTTTTTACCCTGCCTATTCCATTCAGTAAAAAAAAAAAGCCATGAATACTGTCCTCCAGCACATTTTTAAAACTGCCAATTGGATTACCTGTTCATTTGGTTTCTGTCACTAATGTATTAGACAGTATGCGTTATCAAGAATTGATTAACTGGGACAAAAATTACTCTTACTCTTTTTGTTATGTCAGTGGCATTAAGATCAGCTGCTTTTTAGACGAATAAAATAGACCCAATGTTATCCCACTCTATCTGCTGTCTATTTTGAATATCTGGATGATCTAATTCTGTGGATCCACTGAATGTAGCATTGATCTTGGTCAAAGTAAACATAATTAAGTTTATTTTATATATAACACACACACAAGTACGTTAAACCTGTTCAGACTCATATGCAAATATTTACTATCAGTTATAACTGCTCTTAGTCAAACTCCCTGGATAAGGGTGTCTGCTAAGAAATAAATAAATCAATAACATCTGAGTACATTTCTTATCCAGGCCACAAAAAAACACAATTGTAAGTTTAATTATTTACCTTTTTTGCAGTTTATTACAAACTTCTTAATTAACAAAACCAAACATGCTTATAGCATTTCATTAACAGGATAATTTACAATTCACTTCAAAAGTGTGATACAATAAAAACGGCTTAAGGGAAAACAGGTGTGCGGCACAGTGAAAATCACAGTGGGTGCTGTTGCTAACATGCATTTCAAATGTTCAAGCTATTTGTAACATCTGGCCAGAAATACTTTTAAAAGAGGTTTAATTTTTGTTTTCTTAATGTGGAGAATATCTGAGCATTGGCCTCATGGTTTTATTTAAAATGTTTTTGCTCATTTTCTGTAATTAAGAATTATGAAATGTATTATACAGTTCGCTGTACTGGAGAAGTTATGGCTATAGTTGTCATACATATGTAAGCATACCTATAAGGGCAGCTTGTATGAGTTTGTCACCCTACAGCCACAAAAACTACTGATACATTTCTCATAAACCACTCTGCAGGCAAAATCTAAATGCCACCCTTCATTTTGATATGACTTAATTTACCCCTTAGATTATGCTACTGTGGATGCATTGTTTTTGTTCACATATAATCTATATATATATCTATATCTATCTATCTATCTATCTATCTATCTATATCTATATCTATATCTATATATACACACACACACACACACACACACACTGCTGTGCAAAAGTCTTATACATGTTGCTTTTTTCTACTGATGCATTATGAGCATCAACAATTTACTCAAAGCCTCCACTTGGAAGACCTAAAAAGCTGTCTAACAAGGATGATCAATACTTGAAGATAATATCCTTAAGGAATAGAAAGAAGACAAGCACTGAATTGGCAACAGAACTGGCACAAGGCATAGGTGTCGCTGTCCATCCATCAACAGTCCAAAGCACCTTTGACCATCGTTCTATAGTCCAATTTCTGTGTTCTTGTGAATATTTTAGCCTTTTAGTCTTGTTTCTCCCCTTTCTTAGAGGTATTCTTACTGCAACACATCCTTTAAGTACTGATTTCAAGAGTGAGCTTCGTACTGTTGATTTGATGAACAACGACACCTGTGCCTTCTGCCAGAGAGTGGGTTCCATCAATTTCCAGGAGGGGCAGTGGTGACTTTCCATCATTGCAATCCCTCTTCATTCCAGGAGGGGCAGCGTTGGACCAACGCTGATGTGTGCACTTACCTGAACCAAACCAACTTACTTACCTGGGGGTGTCTAGATGTAGTAACGCCCTCTTGGGGACACTTGTGGAAACCTGCCAAGGGAAGAAGATAAACCAGGATTAAAAGCAAACCTGGAGTTCAAATACAGTTTGGATTGCATTTTTAAATAAACAAATACTCACCTTGCAGTTCCACGCCAAGAGGTCCAAGTGGACGGTAAGCAAAGACTCCGGACTTCAACTCTGGACTTTAAGAACTTTTGTGTGTTCCAGTTTTGTTTGTGTTTATGAACTTTTATTTGAACTCCTTGTGATGGATCGATTTCTCATTGCCTATGAGAAAGTGGGTAGGACAAGGAGATCCAACTACACTCGATGAGTTTCTCATTGGTGGAACGCCAACTAGTGGCCAAAGAGTTGGTGCGCACAACTGCAACACCCGGTCCCAAAACTTCAACGCCTGGACCAGCAGAAAGGAAACAGCCAGTCCACTTTAAGATGGGTAAGCCCTCTAAAAAGGGGAATGAAGAGCGGCATACAGTCGTGAAAGGACATGTGCAAGGGGCGGGGCATGGAATAACATACAAAACAGGAGGGAATTGATTACTCCTTTTACAAATGTAATAGTATGGGTCACATTGCTAGGTACTGTCTGCAAACAGAAGAACCTATGCAGTGCAATATGGGACATCACTTCTGTGTTAGCAAGGAAGATAGAAGGTATCCACACATTACCCAAGTAACCTTGGGAGAGATTATCCAGGATTTAAAGACCTGGTAACAATAAATGGGAAATTGGCTTGCCCAGATTCAAAGGATACAGTAGGAAATACTACTACAGAGAGTTTGATAGCATTGTTCCCATTTACTGATGCAACATTGTTTGAAGGGCCACAGCCCCATAAAGTATATAAGAGCCGTCAACAGTGACGCCTAGAAAAACGCAAGGGTTCACCAGGTAGATCTATTTTGGTGGGAGAAACAGGGAAAAGGGCGGGAAAAGGTGCAAGCACCCAGTGCTCCCCCAATGAAATTACAGAGGAAACTGGTGAAGAGGTTGTGGAGATAAATAACAGTCGGTCTGATGTATGGTGCGATACATTTTCTCCTTCAACCAGGAATTTTGGGCGGGATCAAGCTCAGGATCACACTCTAGTAAATATTCAGGAGAAGGTGGTCTCTATTAAAAATGTGCCAGTAGAGAATTTAGTTGTTAATCCACAAGAACATTATATTATCAAAAATTGTTATATTGAGTTACAGTAATTAACGGTAATCAGGTGGAACAGCTGCTGGTACCCCAGGCATATCGTTTATTACTAGTGTTAAAATTAGCAATTAGCACATAATCATTTGTTTGGTGCCCATTTAGGAAGTGAGAAAACTTTACCACTGTGCAAAGGTTCTATTGGTTTGGGATTAACAAAGAAGTACAAAAGCAAATCATGTCCCAATTGCCAGAGAGCTAGCCCCAGACCTCATTTTAGAGCCCCACTACAGCCTATGCATATAACAGTGGTACCATTCGAAAGGATAGCTAGGGATCTGGTCTAGTCATTTTAGATTACACCACTAGATACCCTGAAGCGATTCCTTTACGGAACATGGCATCTAAAACAATAGCCAAGGAGTTCATTCAGGTATTTTCTAGGGTAGGAATCCTGACGGATCAAGGGACCCCTTTCGTCAGTAAATTGATGAAAGATTTATGTAAATTGCTGAAAATAAAGCCAATAAAAACCTGTCTACCATCTTCAAACGGATGGATTAGTTGAACGTTTTAATAAAACCCTTAAATCATTGTTAAGGATGGGGATTTCAAAGGATGGTAAAGACTGGGATTTGTTGTTACCCTACTTAATGTTTTCGGTTAGAGAAGTACCCCAATCTTCCACAGGTTTCTGACCGTTTGAGTTATTATACGGGTGTCAACCACAGGGAATTTTAGACATTGCCATTTATCCAAATGCAGAACCGGATAGCGTCACTCCCATTGTAACCAGTCAGCTAAAACAGGCACAACGAAGGCAGGCCTTACAATATAATAAATCCGCAAAAATCTGTCAGTTCAATCCAGGAGACAGAGTAATGGTGTTAGTCCCCACAGCAGAAAGTAAGTTCTTTACACATTTGCAGGAACCTTATGAGATTAGAGGCAGTGGGACCCGTAAACTACAAGGTCCGACAACATAAGCGTAAGAAGGAACAGCTATATCACGTTAATCTATTAAAGTCATGGGTAGATAGACATTAACAGTTGAGACTGCACAGGTGAGACACAGTCCAACAATCATAACAAAGTAGAACTGAAAATGAAAGTAAACCAGGCCAAATAAACCTTGGACCTGAACTTTCAGTGAAACAGGTACAGGAAGTGCGTGCAATGGTTCAACAAAACACAAAAGGTGTTTTCTACAACCCCAGGTAGGACAAAGATCATTATTATTATTATTTGTTTATTTAGCAGACGCCTTTATCCAAGGCGACTTACAGAGACTAGGGTGTGTGAACTATGCATCAGCTGCAAAGTCACTTACAATTACATCTCACCCGAAAGACGGAGCACAAGGAGGTTAAGTGGCTTGCTCAGGGTCACACAATGAGTCAGTGGATGAGGTGGGATTTGAACCGGGGACCTCCTGGTTACAAGCCCCTTTCTTTAACCACTGGACCACACAACCTCCTATATCATAGAACATGACATTGTAACGCCCCCCTGGTGTTAAAGTAAAAGTAAGACCATACCACATACCTGAAGCTAAGAAAGCTGAAGTCCTGAAAGAGATAGAGCTCATGAAAGCACTTGACATAGAGGAGTCACATAGCCCGTGGAGTAGCCCAATTGTCATGGTGGCCAAACCCAATGGCACTTGGCGGTTTTGTAATGACTTTCACCAACTAAATGCAGTGTCATAGTTCAACACCTACCCAATGCCTAGGCTAGACAAGCTTATTGAGAGGCTAGGTAAAGCAGAATACATAATGACATTAGACCTTACCAAAGGATACTGTCAAATTCCATTATCAGCTGGAGCACGTGAAAAAACAGCCTTCGCCACTCCATGCAGATTATTCCAGTACAAGGTAATGCCTTTTGGGTCGCATGGTGGTCATATTTAGTCATGGGAAGATCATTTACAGAAGGTGAAAGCTATACTGGGTAGCTTAAAGGACGCAAGGTTAACAGCTAACCCTGAAAAATGTTTTGTAGGCTTGAAAAAAGCCAAGTATTTGGGGTTTGTAGTAGGTCGTGGTCTCATTAAAACCTCAGATCAGCAAGGCAGAAGCCATAAAGAACTGTCCGACTCCACAAACAAAAATACAAGTGAGGGCATTTTTAGGCTTGGCGGGGTACTATAGGAGATTTGTGCCTGAGTTTTCAACTGTTGCAGCACCATTAACAGATAAAAAAAAAGTCAGCTCCAAATAAGGTTCACTGGATCACGGAGACAGAAACAGCTTGTAACAAACTTACCTAGTATAAAATAACTAAACACCTAGGTCATAGGTGTATACTGACACCAAGCATAAAACATCAAATACTGCGGCATCAGCAAGTAAATCAGTACAGCATAAATCAAGGATTTCACAGGAACCAAGAGTAAAATTTAACAGGATCTGTTTATTATATACTACTGTTAGCAACTATAGCAGTAATAAAATGTGTGTACATGGAGAAATCAGTGTAGTAGGACTTAAACAGTATCAGAAAACTTTCAAAGTACAAACCACCCTTTCAATGTAAAATAAACCAACCATTGCAGCTGGTAGAAAAGAGAAATTTATATGTCATGTGTTTTAATAGCTACATACAGTACATAATACCATTTAGAAGGACCATTAATTGCAAACCATTACTACAGAACACTGCTGAATAGATTTAAGAGGAAAGGAAACTAAAAGATATGCTCCTACATAATTGACTGCTTGTTCAAAAATCTACACGGCTGCACATTACATTTATACAGAACTGGTTGCACATCAATGTCTCAGTCCCAGACTTATAGCAAAAACTAAAAAAAAAAAAGTCCAATACAGTTCCCAAAAAATAAAAAAGAGATCCAATAAAACAACAAAAAACGCTCTTCAAAACAAAAACTGAATGGCCATTCAAAAATATATATTTGTAATCCAATATCCAGCAGAAATAGAAACAAGGATTGATCTCACCCAGTCATAGTAAATCCGCTGTGTAGCTCCTTCAATTCATATCCTGCTGGAAATCTCATTAAGTTTGAAACTTATTCTTGGTCCTTAGCAATTTAACAGTGTTCCAAAGTAGCAAAATAAATAAATCAAACTGATGAGTTGTTAGAACTGCACGTGAAACTTTTCAAAAACAAAAGAGCTGCGTGTTAGTATAACTGTATGTTTGTAGCGCTATTCTTAGTCCCAACACATACTAAAACCGGCAGGGAAAACAAGTAAATGCGTCTGACTAAACACCAAAAATAGCTGCATGAAAAACACAGACTAACACTTTTATAACGTTTTGGAAACTAACTATATTTTCTTTCTTCACCCACAGAAGGAAGAGCCAGCCCCACATCTGGCTTTATTGTGCTTTTATACCGTTACCAGTAACGAGCTCCCAAAACAAAGGAAGCTCCGCCCCCAACTACGGATAGCAGACGGGGCCAAATACAAACATGCATAGTCAGAAAATTACCGTAATAACCATTCTATAAAAGTGTAGCAAGAAATGAATCATACCAGATGCCAAAGGAGTTTTAAAAAACTAGGCAACAACAAAAAGAATATATGGAGCTAAACAAGATGCATTGACAGTGAACTAGATTGCCTGGCCAGGCTTACTGGTATTCATTTAAGAATGTGCAGGTGCTTCTTGTGCCGGTTGCCACAAGCTTTCCATGAGATCATTAAAATATTATGCAACGAACCAGTGTTAACGGTACCTGACTCTGAGAAGAAGTTTATCGAGCAGACAGATGCATCTGAGATAGGACTAGGAGCAGTACTGTCGCAGATAAAGAATGGCATAGAGCACCCAATTATGTATTTGAGCAGAAAGCTCCGGTCTAGAGAGACACACTATGCAGTAGTAGAAAAAGAGTGCCTGGGAGTCAAGTGGGCAATTGAGTCCTTAAAATCTGTTAGGATCACTCACCACTGAAGTGGATGAAGGAAAATAACGAACGTAATGCAAGAGTAACTAGATGATTCTTAACTTTACAGCCCTATAATACACCATTGAACATCGAAGTGGTAAGCAGAATGCCAATGCAGATGGCCTCTCGAGAATACATTGTTGGGGTAATAAGGTCGCTCGAACCAGTAGGTTAGAGCTGGATGGGAGGATATGTGATGGAAATGAGGGACACAGATGGTACAATAAAAAAAACGAAGTAAAGAATAAGGTTGTACAAAATTAAAATTGTCGTTACTACATCAATGTATAGAATATTAAAGTTGCTCGGCTTTTAAAAACTGAATGTGTGTGGTATAATAATAAAATAAAGAAGCACAAAACAAAACAAAACCTAACTCCCACTCAGAGTACTAAACACTTTTAACACACCAAACACAAAAAAGGTTCACACCGTTTTTTTCACACAGACTGGAGACTGTCTGGCACATAGCACTGACTGCAGGGCTTCATTAAAGCAATTGGGGCCAGGTGCTTCTTGTCCTGGCTCCCTCCCTTGGCATTCTGGGGGATGTAGTCCTTTTTCTCCTCCTGTACTACATATTTCCCCTTCCTCCCCCTAGTCTGCCACTATATATATAACCAGTGGTTTGCAGAAGTATTCACCCCCCTGCAAAGTTTTCACATTTCACATTTTATTGACACCTGAGCGTACTCCACAGCACTTTCAAATTACACTTTACATGTAGAATCTACACAAACTACTCCACATTGAAAAAGTTAAAAAATGCATATAGAATATAAATAAGTAAGATTTACAGAGAAAAACAGAGTAACCCTTTCTCGGACCCTGTCTGACATCATCAAAAACACGTAAAGCACAGGTCTCTAGTTGTTTTTTCTCCGGAAAATGCAGAGAAAACTATTCAATGGCCGAGTGAGACCGATAGGAGCCGGAAAAAAGGGGCGGATCTGAGCAATACACATATTCCCAGCACCACAAAGATAACACGGCCATAAACAAACAAGATAGCTGCTTCCGCATCCAGCACTCAAAGAATATCACTGACATTTGCAGAGCTTTTTGATATGTTACAGTAATAAAATAATGACTTGGATTGCATTATTGAGGAGTTTGGTGATAAAACGAGTGATCAGGAGATGATTTATCAGTATGCATGACTATGAAGTGGTATGTGAAAAATACAGCGAACAAGGGGTGGGGCGGGGCTGGAGATGCAGTACTGAGTGCCCTGTTGATATGCAGTGCCTTTTAAACCTGTTTTACTTTGAAAAAAATAGTTTTAAACAGTGCATCTAAAATAAACTGCATGTGTGAAAATAAATTGGACCTGACGCGCCTGAGACACGTTGAATAAATGGACCGCAAAGGGTTAATCTCAGTTGCATAAGTATTCAGCCCCTTTGCTACTGCAGCCCTAAATCAGCTCAGATGCAAATGATATGTTTGAAAGGTCACAAAATTAGTGAAATGGTTTCAGCCTGTGTGTACTCAAAGTGGGTTAACTTAATTAAGTATCAGGTATCAGGTATATGAAGACTTTCAAACTGCAACTCAAATAGTGATCCAACAAAGCAACCATGAAGACAAAGAAGCTTTCGAAACAAGTCAGGGATAAAGTGGTAGAGAGGCACAGAGCAGGAGACTGTTTTAGATTTTGATGTGTGCTTTGGATCATTGTTGTGTTGGAACATCCAATTGCGCTTTAAACCAAGTTTTGTAGTGAAGGATATCAGATGATCGGCCAATATCTTTTGGTATGCTATGGAATCCATTTTACCATGTATTGGAATTAAATTTCCTGTGCCATAGAGGAAAAACAGCCCCATACCATAGAAAGATATTACCACCTCTATGCTTGACAGTAGGTATGGTGTTCAATCAATCAATCAAATTTATTTTGTATAGCACCTTTCATGCCAAGGCATCCCAAAGCTTTACAAATAAATATACTACACAATAATATAATATAATATAATGTAATATAATATAATATAATATAATATACAATAAAATGAAATAAAATAAAATAAAAAAACATCCGAAAACAAATAGGAAAAAAATAAATAAATAAAATAAATAAAATACATATTAACAAAATTATAAACTAGGGCATCCCAATCTACAAAAAGGCCTCTGCATAAAGATTTAAGCTTTGATTTAAATGCATTTATTGAGTCAGCTTTACGGATTTCAATTGGAAGATTGTTCCATAATACAGGTGCATAATAACTAAAGGCTCTTCTACCACAAGAGCTATGTTTTATCATTGTAGTCACCAGAGGCCCAGCATCAGCAGATCTCAACTGGCGTCCAGGGACATAAGGTAAAAGCATATAATTAATGTAAGCAGGGCCATTTCCAGAGGCAGCCTTAAATGTCATTAAAAACATTTTAAAAATAACTCTGTACTTCACCGGAAGCCAATGCAAGCGGGAAAGAACACATGTAATGTCTTTTTGTACCTGTTGTACCAGCTGTATTCTGAACCTGCTGTAAGCAATTGATAAGTTCACAAGGTAGACCAGCCAATAGACCGTTACAGTACTCCAGACGGGATGAAACAAATGCATGAATTACAATTTCTATGTCAGATTCTGCAAGATACTAATAGACTTGAGAAATATTCTGCAAATGATAATAAGCAGACTTCACTACAGTTGAAATGTGATGCTGAAAACTAAGAGTAGAATCAAATATGACTCCCAAGACTTTTTACAGCTTGCGAAGAGCTAATGGGGGAGCTAGGAAGGTCATTGGTTGTGGGATTTTATTTAATGCTGTTTTAGAACCAATTAAAAGAAATTCAGTTTTATTTGTATTTAACTGCAAAAAAAAAAATGACATCCAAGCCCCTATTTTGTCAAGGCAAGTTGGTAGTCTGGAGTTTATGTTTACATCACCTGAACTCATTTAAAAGAAATCTGGGTGTCGTCGAGGTAACCAGTGGTGTACCACAGGGATCAGTATTAGGTCCTCTGCTATTCCTAATCTACATTAATGATTTAGATTCTGGTATAGTAAGCAAACTTGTTAAATTTGCAAACGACACAAAAGTAGGAGGAGTGGAAAACACTGTCGCAGCAGCAAAGGTAATTCAAAATGACCTAGACAGCATTCAGAACTGGGCAGACACATGGCAAATGACATTTAATAGAGAAAAGTGTAAAGTACTGCACGCAGGCAATAAAAATGTGCATTATAAATATAATATGGGATTTACTGAAATTGAAGAAGGAATCTATGAAAAATACCTAGGAGTTTATGTTGACTCAGAAATGTCTTCATCTAGACAATGTGGGGAAGCTATAAAAAAGGCCAACAAGATGCTCGGATATATTGTGAGGAGTGTTGAATTTAAATCAAGGGAAGTAATGTTAAAACTTTACAATGCATTAGTAAGACCTCACCTAGAATATTGTGTTCAGTTCTGGTCACCTCGTTACAAAAAGGATATTGCTGCTCTAGAAAGAGTGCAAAGAAGAGCAACCAGAATTATCCTGGGTTTAAAAAGCATGTCGTATGCAGACAGGCTAAAAGAATTGAATCTATTCAGTCTTGAACACTACATGGTGATCTGATTCAAGCATTCAAAATCCTAAAAGGTATAGACAATGTCGACCCAGGGGACTTTTTTGACCTGAAAAAAGAAACAAGGACCAGGGATCACAAATGGAGATTAGATAAAGGGGCATTCAGAACAGAAAATAGGAGGCACTTTTTTACACAGAGAATTGTGAGGGTCTGGAACCAACTCCCCAGTAATGTTGTTGAAGCTGACATCCTGGGATCCTTCAAGAAGCTGCTTGATGAGATTCTGGGATCAATAAGCTACTAACAACCAAACGAGCAAGATGGGCTGAATGGCCTCCTCTCGTTTGCAAACTTTCTTATGTTCTTATGTTCTTATGTTCTTATGTTCTTAAGAGTGGAAATTAAAAACATGTTGTCTGATCACATTACCCAGCGGTAGCATATACAAATTAAAAAGTAAAGGACCAAGAACAGAGCCCTGTGGAACCCAAGAAACAAGAGAATTAGCCGATTTTGACAATATTAGTCGGCCAAGGATCACGAGAACACAAGGTGGAACAAGCTTTATTGATAATATCTAAAACATCAGTAATATCAGTTGTAGCAAAATGCGTAAGTCTAGGTGGATCTGCTATGGTCTCGATGCCCACATCAGTTAAATCTTCACTAGATAGGGTAAGATAATTCCTTATTGTAACAATCTTGTCGGCATTCTTTTCTTTGTATGCCTCACCAGACTCTCCAAACATAACGACTATCAGTGTGATCAAATAGCTAGATTTATGTTTCATCATTCCACCTTTGTCCAGAACTCATATCCATCATTCAAATGCTGTTTTCCAAACTTTAAGTGATTGTCCTTATTACTTGGCCTGTGACCATTGAGACCTTCACCATGCAATACTCGACCTATGGCTGAAATGGACTCCCAGTCCCACTTGGAGCCAATTCACTTTGAATATCTTTGGCAGTCAATCTCGGATTGTTATTAACCTTCCTCACAATTCTTCTACTTGTTCTTGGTGAAAGAACCTTCTTTCTTCCAGACCGAGGGAGCGTTGTGACAGTACTATGAGTCTTGTACTTCTTGATAATAGAAACAATAGTTGAAATTGGGATACTCACATTCTTGGAAATCTTATTTATCCTTCTCCAGCTTTATGACAATAAATCATTTTCTGCCTAAGGTCTTCAGATAGCTCTTTCATTTTATCTGCATATTGACTTATTGGTAATGACAGCAATCATCCTATGCCTAACCCTTTTATACTTTAAGAATGTTTACCTACAATCCAGCATTTTCTATACTTTTCTAGAATTAGGTTATGCATTGTCATATTAAAATTTCTAGCACCTCTTAGACAATACTATCATAGCATCAAAGTGGGTGAATACTTTTGAATTAGCGTTTTTGGAGTTTTGCAACTGTATTAAAACAGAATACTATGTGCTTCGGTCACTAAACTACACTGTTTAGTACTTTATATTCACCTCGAACACTGCTTTAAGGGACTTGGCACAATACCAAGAAAAGTATGTCATACAGCTGATAATAATTGTGTGTATAAAAATTAACTATTGTAGAGAAGAAGGCTGTCTTTGGCTGCATGTAAAGCAATGTAAGCAGAAAATCATTTGAAAGGGATTTTGTGATTTAGAACCACATCATGTGTGATGTCCCTTGTGTGAATGTTATATGTGGGTTAATTGGTAGTGCATTAGTTGACCCAACAAAATGTTCTGTGTGTGAAAGCAGATAGGTATTCAGCGGTGGTCTGGTGAGTACAAGGAAATAATTGCTTTCAATTTATGCTATTATCACTGCATTTTATTACTATGGGTGATTGTGACAGGCTGACCAAGGCAAGGAGACTCCGAGTCAGGATGTGCAGGGAAAATAAAAAGACTTTTAATTAAACAAAATACACAAAACAAAAGGCACGATGGCCAACCAAAAAGACAAACAAAAACAGGCTTTAAACAAACTATACCAAAAATAACCTCTCTCTCTCTCTCTCTCTCTCTCTCTCTCTCTCTCTCTCTCTCTCTCTCAGGATTGTGGGTAGTGGGAGGAGCTTGAGTGGTGGTGAGTACAGAGGTGCTGTGAGTAGGAGCTCTGGAGGACTTTTAGGGTTTTTTAATATATACATTTTTTTTTTTTTTTTTCCCCCCTGAATAAGTGAGTTTAAAAAATATAAGTGTTTTGGGGTTTTTTTTTTGGTCCGTGAGCTGACTTTTTGTCAGCTTGTGGCCTATGTATGGGGTCACAAGCGGAAGGGTTTGGGTCTATGACCTGCAGACATGGGTTTAAATGTATTCCCGATGATGCAGTGTCTGTTGAAGAGTGTCTGCTTGCTGTGGGTAAGGAGATTGGGGCTGAAAATATTAAGTCAGCCTCACGAATGAACAAGGCCATAGTGGTTTTTCTCAGCCAGGAACAAATGGTTAACAAAATTGTACAGAGTGGGCTCTGGGTGAGAGAATCATTTGTGTCTGCCTTACCTTTATCTACCCCTTCCAAAAGATTATTATATCTAATGTGCCTCCATTTATTAAGAATGAAGTTTTAGAGAGAGAGTTGTGCCGGTGCGGCAAAATTATGGCCCGATAAAAATGGTCCCACTGGGGTGTAAAACCCTGATTTTAAACACGTCATGTCTTTTAGGAGACAAACGTTTCTGCTAATGAAAAGACAGGAAGATGTTTTAGACCTTTCAGTAAAGATCACAGTAGAAAGCAAGGACTATATTATTTATATTAGTTCAGAATTAATGAGATGTTTTCACTGTGGGGGATATGGTCACTTAAAAAGAGTTTGTAGGAAAGAACCTGCTGACGGTGCGGACAAGGATGGTGGAGCCGAGATTGTTCGAAGGGCACAGGAGGAGTCGGGCTGAAGAAGCCGGAACCAATGCCGCGGAAAAAAGATTTGCCGGGCAGATACTGACAACCAGGCGCTGCGGCCGTGAGCCAGCGAGAGTAGTAGCTGCCAATGAAGCCGAGATAGAAAATGGAGAAGAGCCGTTTACATTAGTGGCTAAAAAAAAAAAAAGATCACGAAAGGGTCAAATATTGGAGACCCCCTGCGAGCGGTGAGGGTGAGACAGTATGGGGCACTGTGTCCGTCTCACACGGCAGCACCGAGCCTCCACTGGGCTGCGCTGGAGAGGGAGCTCCGAGTCTGAGATCCCCGGCGGCGGTGGGTCTCTACACGCTGTCACGGTGGATCAGGGCTTGGGGACTGGCGGTCGAGACGGACCCGGATCTCAGTCTGGGTCTGTGCTGACTCCCGGTTCAGGGAGGGAGGTGAGTGGCAGCGCCGGGTCTCAGCCCGCCGCGGCTACCGTTTCTCTCCTGGCTGACTCCTGCCTCAACAAGAGGGAGGAGGGGTTGCTGTTGCAGACTATGACACAATGGAGGAAGCGGAGTTTTCTGTCGGCGAAGATCTTGAAGATGACGGGGGCTGTCCGACTCCTCGCTGCTTTCGAACATCTCGGTGAGTCAGCATAATAAACAAATTATATACACTGAAACAAATAAGTGACTTTTTAGATATCACAAAGGGGAAAAGGGCAGTAAACGTGCAGTCGTACTTTTCCAATTTAAAGCTGTTTGTGATGTCTAGTAATGTAGTGATGAAGAAGTCTACAATGGAGGAATTTGATCAGAAAAAACGCTTCAGACTTTCAAAGTTAATTAGTAGCACAAAACGCTTGTTACTGCAACGCGTAAGGAAAACCAGGTTTTAATATGGCTAAGTTTTGTAACAGAACTTTTTCAAAATGCGCTGTTTTTTCTGTTTTATTTTTAACAATCTCGATGACATTACTTCAGATTGGATCTCTTAATGCCAATGGGTGTCGAGACATAAAGAAAAGAGCGCTTTTGTTTGAGTTTATTGAACAGAAGAGAGCGAGTGTTTGTTTTTTACAAGAGACGCACACTGATTCAGAGAATCAGAATCACTGGGTTAGGGATTGGAAGGGGGAGGTTATCCTGAGCCATGGTACTAATGTTAGTGCGGGGTGGCGATCTTATTTTCTCCAGGGATTACGGTTAAACCGAGTTTAATAGACGAAATTGTGCCGGGACGCCTTTTAAGAGTAGAGAGGAAAATTGGGAATATTCTGTTTAACTTTTTAACATATCGCTCCTAATATAGGAAAGGAACGTGTTGATTTTTTAAAATTTTGTATCAGGCAATTTCTATTTGTAGCTCTGAGAGTGTTGTGGTATTAGGAGGCGATTTTAACTGTACTCTTAATCATGTAGTTGATAGGAATCATGTAGAGCCTCACTCGCAGTCTGGGGTGGAGCTTTCCAAGGTTTTGACTGCGTGTAAATTAGTGGATGTATGGAGGATGCTCAATCCCACAGGCAGACAATATTCATGGTTAAAGGTGAATTCAAATCAAATTTCTGGAGCGAGATTAGACCGGTTTTACACCTCACAGCACAGTATGAATAGGATTGTTAGGAGCAGTATTTCCCCAAATAGTCTGTCTGATCACCACTACATCTCTGTTGTATTTTCCTGCCTCTACCCACACATCACAATTCTTATTGGCATTTTAATTGTAATTTACTTCAGGATGCCAATTTTAAACAGTTGTTTGTTTCTTTTGGGAGAGTTGGAGACAGGAGATTGTGTTTTATGATTCACTGAGACAATGGTGGGATATTGGCAAAATCCAGATTAAGATTTTCTCGCAGCAATATACAGCTGATAGCACTAAAACTTTGAAGCAAGCCATGAGTGTACTAGAGCAAGAGATCCTAGATCTACAGTTGAGTCTGGATGGAGAGAGCAGGACCGGGCTTGGACAGAGGTTGAAAGAAAGAAGCAGTGTCTGGGCAGTCTGCTGGAGCAGCGGGTGCAGGGGCGCTGGTCAGGGCCCGGTTCACACAGATGAAGGATATGGATGCTCCCACTAGTTTCTTTTTGGGCTAGAGAAGAAATCTGCTGAGAAAAACAGCTACACTGTTTAAAACTGCCAGGCGGAGTGGAAACTACCAATCCAGAGGAAATCCGCAGAGCTGCGGTGCGTTTCTACACCCAGCTGTACCAGGCCGAGGAGTGTGAGGAGCTGGCAGCCGAGGAGTTGTACCAGGGCCTGCCCAGGCTGTCAGACACTGGGAAGCTCAGCTTGGACGCCCCCTGTCTTTACAAGAGCTTACAGCCGCCGTCCAGCAGCAGAGCAATGGGAAATCGCCAGGGTTCGATGGATTGCCTGTAGAATTTTACAAGTGTTTTTGGACAGTGATTGGAGAGGATTTCTTTAAAGTACTGTTGGAAAGCATTGAAGGAAAGGAACTTCCATTGAGCTGCCGCAGAGCTGTTGTAACTTTACTGCCAAAAAGGGATCTCTGCAACATAAAAACTGGCGTCCTGTAGCTCTCTTATGTTCCGACTATAAAATTTTTCTAAAGTATTAACAAATCGTTTAAAAGACCATTTAGATGCATTAATCCACCTAGACCAAACATACTGCATCCCGGACAGATGTATTTTTGATAACTTGTTCCTGATCAGAGATATTTTAACCGTAGCAAAACTTTTTAATATTAATATTGGGCTTTTTTCTTTAGATCAGGAAAAGGCTTTTGATCGGGTTGATCATAGTTATCTTTTTAAAACATTGCAGGTGTTTGGTTTTGGGAAGAGGTTCATTTCATATGTGAAACTGTTATATAACAATGTGTTTAGTGTGTTGAAAATCAATAATGTTCTCAGTAGGCCTTTCCCAGTACATCGGGGAATCCGGCAGGGTTGTGCACTCTCAGGGCTGCTGTACTCGCTGTCTATAGAGCCTCTGTTACATGAGCTGAGGAAACATCTGAGTGGGCTTGCAGTGCCAGGAGTGTCCAACTCTCCAGTAGTGAAACTCACAGCATATGCTGATGACATCACAGTCCTGATAAAGAATGGTCAGGATATGAAAGCTCTCCCAATGTGTTTGAATAAGTTTGAGAAGGCGTCTTCAGCTCGCATTAACTGGGATAAATGTGAAAGTCTGTTATCTGGAGATTGGCGGGACACTGGGCCTCCTCGACTTCCACAGCAGCTGCAGTGGAACCGTACAGGGATTAAGGTACTGGGGGTGTTTTTGGGAATGACGATTTCATGAAAAGAAACTGGGAGGAGTGATAGAGAAGGTGAAGGGAAGCTGCAGAAGTGGGTATGGCTGCGGCCCCAGCTCTCTTTCAGGGGGCGTGTTTTGGTTTTAAACAATCTGGTGGCCTCAATGCTTTGGCATAGGTTGGTCTGTGTAGATCCACCACAAGGGTTTTTAGAGGCTATTCAGAAATGCTTAATTGAATTTTTTTGGGGTGGGTTTCACTGGCTTAAACCTGCGATTTTATACCTACCAATAAATGAAGGTGGGCAGGGGTTGATGAACCTGGTCAGCAGAGTGGCAGCGTTTCGGCTGCAGGCGGCACAGAAGCTGCTTTACTCTCCAGACAGTATGGGCTGGAGATTCTTTGCTTTTTCCATCCTCCATACAGCAGGAAGGATGAGTTTTGATCGGCACCTGTTTTTATTGGAGAGCAGCAGATTGAGGTCTTTTAACTTGCCTTCTTTCTATGAGAGTGTGCTTAATGCTTGGAGCATTTTCAGAGCATCACAAATAGAAGATTCTTTGAGTGATTTTTGGTTAATGGAAGAACCCTTATTTTTAACCCGCTGTTCCCCTGTCAGGCCTTTTCCTCAAACAGCTTGTTCTCTACCTTTACAAGGGCTGGAGTTACAAGGCTGGGGCATTTGATGGATCTTAACTTGTTCCAGTGGAGGACTGGGGAGCAGGTAGCTGCACAGGTGGGTGTTTGCTCAGTCCGAGTCATTCATAGGCTCCTGAAGGAGTTGAGAGACTCATTTTCTCCAGGGTTTGCATTCTTGATAAATTGTTTTTAACAAAGCGTCAGTTGCTAGAGGAGCTGGCCGTGTTCCCTGACCTGGCTGTGACTCCCTGGGTCTGTGAGGGAGGGAAGAGCAGGATGGGAAGCTGCTGTCATTCAGGAATTTAAAAAAAACTTTCTTTTAGTACTATGGAGAAAAAGCAGCTGTATGGAGTATGCCTTAAGGTGTATGTTTTAATCAGCTTAGGGATCTGCGGATACTGTCTGGAGAGGACACCTGTCTGTCCCGGTTCTATCTCTCCTGTTTGGAGGTCCTTTTATAAACCCCCTATTCCAAAGCGCTCAGGGGATTTGCAGTGGAGGATCCTACACAAGATCATAGCCACCAACTCCTTCGTTAATAAGATTGATCCCCAAATAGTAGAACAGTGCCCCTTCTGTGAGGAGAGGGACACTGTTTTCACACCTTCACTGAGTGTCTGAGACTCACGCCCCTGTTTGATTTGATTCAGAGCATATTGGGCACTTTGGGGTTTGAGTTCTCACGGTTGGTTTTGTTTTGGTTTTAGATATTCAGCTAATAGAAGAGCCACTTGCTGCTTGGCAAATTTTATTGTAGGTCAAGCGAAACTGGCCATACTGAAGTCTCATAAAGCTAGGAGGGGGCTGGAGTGAGTAATGTGTTGAGTTTCTGGAGGGTGCTGGTGGTCAGCAGGATAAAAATTGATTTTGCTTTTACAAACTGACCAGGGATTTAGAGAATTTTAAAATGAAGTGGGGATTAACAACGCCCTCTGCGAGGTCAGCGAGGAGGAGGAATTACTTCTCAATGTGTAAAATTGGTACTGAAGAGTTTTTGTGGTATAAGCATTGGGATTTTGTTAGTGGAGGGAATACTTTTGTTTTGTAGTGTTCATTGTTTTTAATAAAGTTTTTCTTAGTTAGGGTTTGATTGATCCCCAGAGCCAGAGAGATGGCCTGTTTTGTTTCTATTTTTTATTTTAATCAAAGGTTTTTGTGTTTTTGTAAGCGATTGATTTAATAAAGGAGTACTAAAAGTCAAAGTCTCTCTCTCTCTCTCTCTCTCTCTCTCTCTCTCTCTCTCTCTCTCTCTCTCTCTCTCTCTCTCTCTCTCTCTCTCTCTCTCTCTCTCACAAACACTCACCAACTAACATACCCAACCACTCCCTTTTATACAGGTGCCTGGGCTAATTGGGCAATTCGCACCTCATTAGCCCAGGCACATTCCACACATTCCTCACACAAACTCACTCACTCACTGAACCACACCCCAAACTCACTCATATCCACTCTCAACAATACAAAAAACACAAAACCACCACAAAATAGGTTGCACCCCATCACAGTGATACAAGTAAAATATGTTAAAGTTTAAAGCATAAAAAGGTCAAAACCAAGTTGGTTGTGCACTGCCTGATTACGTCTGCCACCTTTAACATATTGATGACTTTTTTGTATTTTGTCAACATATTATATTTTTAATCAAATAATATTAGCAGTCAATTTATGCAACTCTCTGACTGCTTGCTATTAATAACTCAATCCCAAGTAGCTTTATTTAATGAATTTCTGACATTGCTTAGGATTGTGTGATACATTCTTGTTGAATGACTTACCACAGCTTTCATCTTTTCAGCAGGTAGCATTCCCAAAGTCATTCTCATTAGTGCTAAATGCAAAGCTCCCACTGGCAAGGCATTCATAGTCTTTTTGTACCTTTTTTTTGTCAGTACAATACCAAGAATAATGAAAACACTATCTTACAAAATCAATGGTAAGAAAATCACTGTCGTGGAATGTTATTAAGTCTTTAAAAAACTTATTATTAACATTAATTTAATTATCAAAATTAAAGAAACATATCTGACTTAGGGATTTTCACATATTTGGCCTTTCTTTTAATACCACAGGGAGAAGTTTGTAAATTTAATAAAAATACAGTGCGTTTTTTAAAAGTAAAAGCTATATAAAAAAATAAACTCTTAACAAAATAAACTGTGTGATGTTTGAAGGAATGTGGCCTGTGTTCAGATAAGGTTACTGGATGTATTGATGAAAACAGATATTGGATTTGATTTGTTTTTTCAAGGATAATAATGGGTTAAATAGGGTTTGCTTGGTTACTGTGGGCCCAATCATACTGGCTATCTATTGACAACACAATCAGCAGGGGTGTTGAAATACAGAGGGTTTAACACTAAATTTCTATTTAGGGGTGATTTTTTCATAGACTCCATTATTTGTCCCCATTTGATGCAAGGATATATACACGCATGTTGAATATATAGTTGTTGGAGCATATACTACAGCAGGGGTCGGCAACCTCAACGTAACCAGGGGCCGCTGAGGTGACCCACAAAACGGCTTATGGGCTGCCACCGACAAAACGGAACAATTTTTAACTCAATTATCAGGTTGTAATACCTAACACAATACCAACGAACTTACAGAAACACACTGTGCAAAGCATGGACTGCAATTATACTTATTTAAAAAAAAAATCTTTGAACAAAGACATTACCGCTATACCGCAGCTATCGTCTTTTCAGTCAACAATATTAAACCACACAGAATTCACAATGTAAAACCACACAGAATTCAAACAGTGATTAACACTAATCTGTGCAACAGCAAAGATAAATAACTATTTAAATGGGTTTCATTTACATTTACTAGCTGCCTATTACTTCTGTCTTTCTCAAAGAAAAAAAAACTTCAACGAAAAATAAGTGCGCAAATGGTGTTTTGAAGGTACGTGGATTCCCACCAAAAGCAGCCATAACACACAAATGCAGGTCTAATCTATTTCCAGTTAACATTACATGTGGTTATTAAATTGTACATTTTGCTCCCAGCAAGGGGAAAAAAGAGATTCTCTTAACAAATTAAAACAAACAATTTATTTAATTTGGCCAACTTCACCCATCGTTCCGCTAGGTCAACACAGCATGTGGTTACGTACTTCCACGTGATGTTGGCTGCGCGCCTTGGAACTGTTGCCTAGCAACCATTGACAGACTGCGTGCGGTGTGAGAAAAGAAGCTGGCTGCACAAGTGCAGAGGCGGCAGATCTAATTAATGTTAAAGAAACTCAGAGGGACCGGCACCAAACCTCAAATGGGCCATCATTGGCCCGTGGGCCGCCACTTGCTGACCCCGTACTACAAAGCCTGTCAAATCCAGTCCTTATTGCAGTCCTTCATGTACACCTGGACAGTACCTCTACTGTGCAAAGTACTGTTCAATTAGTTTGTCATTTATACCTTTTTTTTAGGTACAGTATTTGATTGTACAGTACATCTGTAAACCAGCACAATGTATTATATGGCACAATTTACTGGTCCCAAGCGATGCTGAGTAAGACAGGTTTTACAATACACTATTAGATGCTACAAATTCTGCAAGTAGCCTATTTCAGTTTGTAGACTTTGTATGCAATATTATTTAAAATACACATCTTTATCTTAGATATTAATTGTTACTGTTTATGTATTTATTTATTTAATTTCAATATTGTAGCTTTCCAACTGAAGTCTATATTTTCATCTTCAGCCATTGAAGTACATTAAAAAATGTAATTCATTTTTTCGTGCTATTTACTTATCATAGGAAAACAAATACTGAACATAAACTGTGCTTTTTTTTAAACTTTTTCTGTAGCCCCTAAATGCATTTAAAAACATTTAACAATCATATAATAGAATGAATTCTGTTTCAGAACAAACATATATTTTTAATATATGGTAGAAAAGTATGATCCTTATATTTTTCAAATATAGAAATTGGCCCTTTTTTATATATTTAAAATATATTTTAGTCTGCAATCCATATATTTATTTTATATGGATTACAGACTAAAATACATTTTAAATATATCCCATATATTTAAAATATATAAAAAAAAGGAGGCCAATTTCTATATATGAAAAATATAAGGATCATACTTTTCTACCATATATTAAAAATATATATTTTTTCCATAAGGGTTAAGAAAAAAAAAGGTGTTCTGGCATCCGCATGAAATTTCATCCGCATTAAGATCTGCTTTCTGAAAAAGGTAAACACTATAGTATAGTAACAGACACCAGTAAATTATATTAAATGTAAAATTGAACATGCTGCTTCTAGAACTGATTCTAATTGCATAAATACATCATTATGCATCATATATCATTATGTATTGTATGTTTAATTGCAGTGGACATTATTGACAAACAACATGGATGGAACAGAATACATTTTTCCTTCATTGTTTTTAAATAATAACCTAGATGCTTTCAGAACAGTGTTTAGCAAACAGCTTGTTATGGTAACTTAAAGTTTGCTTTGAAAAACCTAAATCCTGACAGGATAAATCACAACTATGTTTTAATAGAGCATTTTACAGCCCTGGTCAATCATCAACCACTTTTTTTTAATAGGTAATCCCAGGATAATCATGGTAGTTGATGCAATACAGGATGATTCCTGAGTGATGTACCTAATCATGTAAAAGATAAAAGTTATACATTACTTTACTACTCAATCATAAAATACTATAGTAATAAAAAGAAACTTACCTTCGGATTACATTTTAATTATGGATCTGTTAAAGTACCACATAAAAGAACAAACAACATTTTAATGCTATTGTATAGCCCAAGATAAGATACTTAAAGCTTAAAACCTTAAGACAATCACAGTGCAAACTTAAAAATAAAAAAATAAAACGTTTTCCAAATGCATTCTTTATGTAGCACTTATCACAGTATTTAACATGGACAGTGTAAAGGTCACTGACTCCTGCCCCCTGAGGATCTCACTCCAGATCCAGCACTTAATAAATTCATAATGGGGGCAGGCAGTGGATAACAGGCTCTGGCATGTCATTCAAAATTGAATGACTCCAAATTTCGCAGTATTAGTGTTATTCCTTAATATCTTCCAATATATATTTCCCATAATAATAATGGATTTAAAAATCAAGTTATTATTCTTTATTTATTTTATTCACATTTCTGTAGTCTTGAACAAAAATATTAACTGGGGGAAATGTATTATGATTTATTGATAGTAATGATTAATCATCCTATTTATTGTATTGTTGCAATTTATGAAAATACTGTACATGGACCATTAGCCATTCATCCCCTGGGTAAAAAAAGAAGAAAAACTGCAAGGAAATGCAGAAAATGTAGCCAGAGCATTAGTAATGATTAGAACATATAATCTACATGTGGTTTAGTTTCACTGCAAGCCCCATAGCATAATACAAGATAAATCTGTCATTTAAAAAAAAACATCCATCAGCCACCTAAACTGTTATAATATTACAGTCAATACAAAATTATTGGGAAATCAAATCACTAAAACACGTGAAGTGCATTGTAACCCAAGTGGAGGATTGCTTACTTTGTCCAATTTCAATTTTTATTATGAAACCTTTATTGTACTAGGAAATCACATTGAGATTAAAATATCTTTTCCAAGTGAGACCTTGCAATCAGATGACAGGTTATTAACAACCTCTGTTCTTCAAAATGTCACTGAAGCCTGAGATATCATTTAGACCAACTCGAAGCACCAATATTTCAGAAGAACGTGATCGCTTCAGGCTCACAATTTATTAAAATAGCATATTACTGCAAGCATTTTAGACTGTCAACTCACCATTTTATCATCAAGTTAAGGAGTTTTCAATTTGCATTTTTTTAAACCATAATGATTATTGTTGATTTTCTGGAAATGTTATTGTTCCATTTGTGGTATTTATCAACATCCTCTGACCATTTGTTAGCACACCATAACACACGGTTAGCACACACGGTGGGTTTACAGTCCCAAACAAATAAAATGTACAATACAATCTGTAATCCCTGTGCATGAAATTGTGCTCTTCAAAACCAGGGAATTGTGGTGTCCGTGCTGTGCAGTGAGGGGTGTGTGCTGGCTCCGTGGCGGCAGCGTCCTGTCTCCTCAATCCTCCTCTGCAACAACAAAAACAAACACTTAATACACACAAAACAAACTCTGGCTGTAAATTACATTTCAGCACAAGGCCTGGTACTAATGTAGCTGCGTCCCCTTTGTACCACAAAACTCCTCCCTGCAATCAACCCAGCGTCATGGTTTCTCCAATCGCTGTCTGCCCTGTAGCTGATTGCAATGGAGTCCTTACGTGTACGTGCAACTACGCGCGCACCCTAATATCGTCACCTTCTGGTCGGGAGGGAGGTTTACAGCTTGAATTCCTTCGCTCTCTGTCACAGGGGCCCACACACATATAGAAATTAAATTGCAAATATAAATTATTGTACTATTTCTGTGCCAGCTATTCTACTCAAGCAGCCTTTAGGGTTAGAAATGTTAGTTTTCACTAAACTAAAATGTATGCGTGCAGTGCTGTGAAAGTTTTCAGATCTCCCCTTTTTTCTTTTCTCTTTTCCTGCTTGCATCCTGTTCCCTTAGTCCCACCTCTTCTCACTCTATTGGCTTCCGTCCTTCCCAGTTCTTCGTAAAGCCGAAAGCTACTGGCTGATCTCAACATACATTTATACAAATCTGCCAATTAAAGATCTAATTGCTACATTTCCGTCATACTTTCCAACAATCAAGACTTTCATTAGAGTTTTGTCTAGCCTCATTATCATAACGTCTATTATTATCATAACGCCTAAGCGCCTATTATAATGATTTTAAACCATCAAAAATGAAACCTGCCGAACCTCTGGAACCTCCAGATAAAAAGAAACACAAATCTGGATGTCAAAAACAGAAGGAAAAGAGGGGCTCCCGAGTGGCACATCTAGTAAAGGCACTCCACGTGGAGTGCAGGATGCGCCCTATAGCCTGGAGGCCGCCAGTTCAAGACCAGGCTATTCCACTGCCGGCCGTGGATGGGAGTTCCCGGACGCAGCACACAATTGGCCGAGTGCCGCCTGGAGTGGGGAGGGCTTAGGTCGGCCAGGGTGTCCTCAGCTTAGCGCGCACCAGCAACCCCTGTAGACTGGCTAGGTGCCTGCAAGCAGCCCAGAGCTGCTTGGTCCTCCGACGCTGAAGTTCTGAGGTGGCTGCATGGTGGGGCTGCAGAGTGAAAAGAAGTGGACGGTTGACAGCACACGTTTCAGAGGAAGTTTGTGTTCATCTTCGTCTCTCCCAAGTGAGTGGGGGTTGCAGCGGTGAGCCAGACTTGAATTGGGCATTTCAAATTGGGGAGAAAATGGGGTAAAATACAACTGGCAAAGTTCCTGTGTTTATCCGGTGTTTATTGGCTAAACACTAATTTAATTTGTTTTGTATCGGGGGTGTTTTATCAGTTTTTGTTGGTTAAAACTGAAAATCAGAAGCCCTAGCTATAATATTTATAGCATTCCATTAATTCATAAGAGTGGATTTGTTTTATTGAATATTGTAAAGCGTGTTCTTCATAATATCGAGGATGTCCTTTTTCCCTCTTTAGCAAGAATGATCACTCAGTAAGCAGTTAAAAGTTTCCTTTCAATTTTTTTTCAAAAAGTACTGAAGGGCCACTGAAAAGGCAAAATGTATACCTTGATTTCTTTATGCTTCAAAAGCCCTCTTCATCAGCACAATTCTAAAGAATCTCAAGAATTGACCGAATCAAATGTAGATACTGTACAATTCATTTCAAACAGTCACACCACATAGCTTTAATAATACTTGTCATTAAAGATTCTACTAAAGAAATCTATGCATTCTTGTTATTTTCACTCATAACATTATGTAATAGTTAATTCAAAGTGAAGAGGTAATCATTTATGTACAAATCAGCTTTTAAAAAATGTTAAACATGTCTCACAATTTTTTGCGAATGACTAAAATAAGGCCAACTTTATAAAAAAAAATAAGGAGATTATATTCCTTCTCTCTAAAAAATAATTACTGTATGCTGGTTAAAGCACAAGTAAACTTTTCAGGGCCCAAACTCTTTCTACATTATATACTGTATGCATTACAGGGCCCAAACTCTTTCTACATTATATACTGTATACATTACAGGGCCCAAACTCTTTCTACATTATATACTGTATGCATTACAGTGCCCAAACTCTTTCTACATTATATACTGTATACATTATAGATATAATGGTATTCAGACTGTAGCAGATTATGTCAAATCTCAGATGAGAATTTTCACTGGGGATGGCAATGGCAATGTTGGAGGTAAGCATCATAATTCCCCACTCCCTTTGCACAGATACAGACACAGCAACCCAAATCTGTTTACCCCAACTCAGGAGTCTAGGCCATGCTTTTCTGTTTAGATTGTTTAATGTTTGTCTAAATCATCCGTATTTTTTCTGAAATGGGAAATCATCAATACACAGTTACCTTATGGCATTCAGAAGTGACTGATCTGGAAGATGATGAAAGAAAATGAATCAACAAGCAGTGCTGAAGCACAGAATCCCAAACAGCAAGATCATAATACTATATTGTATGTCATGATCCCCACCATTTTAATGAAAGGGAAACCAAGATTTAAAAATAAAAAACACTGCACAAAAGAGCATAATACTGTGACATACAAATATATTTCTTCTATCCACTAATACCTCTGAATTACCTAAATCATATACAGATGTCCCGCGTTATACCACCCCCCTTTATAACGCCACCCTCGCCTACCGCCAGCTATTCTCTCTGAACAAATGTCACCTATATAAAAACAGTGCTATTTGTACCCTTTATAATCGCCACCCCGCTGTCCACCACAGCCAACTTCCCCAGCCAAGCAAACGTAAATATAAGCATTGTAGTTTCCCTCATTGTAGCGCCAGCAAAATAATCATGGTCAATTAAAACAATAAAGTTATGCAGTTAACCTTTGACTCGCTTTCCTAATTCCTTGTTAACTGAACGTTCATACCAATGTCATCAACACTCCTGCTCCCAAAGTGAAACAGAAAGTACAACGAGTTGACCTTACATTTAACACCAGAGCAAAAGAAAAAAGTCTGCATGTATGCATCTGAAAATAAGAAAGCAAGTCAGCAAGACATCGTAAATGTTTTCTCGCCTAAGTGAGGCATACTGTTAATCGAAGGACAATTGGAGACATTCTTATGGATAAAAACAAATGGCTTACCTTGATGGAACGGGTCGATTTGTTTAACCTGAGAAAGGCTTGACGCAGACTGAAATAAGTGACTTTTATAAACCATAGTAAATGTTAAAAAAAAAGTACGGTAACAGGTTTGTTTGTTTACAAGCAAGTTTTGCACAAATGAAGGCTGACTTAAACTAAAGCATCAATTTTGTAAACAGCAGGGTAGTTTTTTTAACTTTTCGTTTAAAAAAATGTTTGCTTGTACATATTCATTGTTTTTTTTTTTAATTGCTTAAAGAAGAATGCTGTTGAGCTTAAATTTCTTTGTGAAATAAATAGATGGCATCGTTCAATGGGGGACAGTATTCAGCAGGCTTACAGTCATGCCACAAACAGCAAAGTTCAAATGACAGTACAGTAAAAATAACAACAACCAAAAAAGTACGCTTTTTTGTTTTCATGGAATTGTTGTTTGGTTGATTTGAAACTAAAATAGTGTTTTATTTATTTATTATTTTTTTTATTTTTTAAGTATAAACTGTTCCTCAAAAGTAACCATGTATGTTTCATACAGATGGGAAAAGATGATAAAATGTCACTAGTATACCTACTGTTGTGTTAAGAACTAGTACTGTACCTTTTTCAAAATAGGGAGAAACCCCTTTATGATATTGTGGCAATGTGGCCACGCCCTTGTGCGTAGTTTGTGTTGTATGTTATGTGTGCGTGTGTTAATGTTGGTGTATAGGTATTGGTACACGGGATATAAGCGGGTCTGTGTTTCACGTGTGTTTAAAGATGTAATTGTATTTAGGCACGGGATTGCACATCACTTCACGTGCATTTAAAGTACAGTGCCTTGCGAAAGTATTCGGCCCCCTTGAACTTTGCGACCTTTTGCCACATTTCAGGCTTCAAACATAAAGATATGAAACTGTAATTTTTTGTGAAGAATCAACAACAAGTGGGACACAATCATGAAGTGGAACGAAATTTATTGGATATTTCAAATTTTTTAACAAATAAAAACTGAAAAATTGGTGCAAAATTATTCAGCCCCTTTACTTTCAGTGCAGCAAACTCTCTCCAGAAGTTCAGTGAGGATCTCTGAATGATCCAATGTTGACCTAAATGACTAATGATGATAAATAGAATCCACCTGTGTGTAATCAAGTCTCCGTATAAATGCACCTGCACTGTGATAGTCTCAGAGGTCCGTTTAAAGCGAGAGAGCATCATGAAGAACAAGGAACACACCAGGCAGGTCCGAGATACTGTTGTGGAGAAGTTTAAAGCGGATTTGGATACAAAAGATTTCCCAAGCTTTAAACATCCCAAGGAGCACTGTGCAAGCGATAATATTGAAATGGAAGGAGTATCAGACCACTGCAAATCTACCAAGACCTGGCCGTCCCTCTAAACTTTCAGCTCATACAAGGAGAAGACTGATCAGAGATGCAGCCAAGAGGCCCATGATCACTCTGGATGAACTGCAGAGATCTACAGCTGAGGTGGGAGACTCTGTCCATAGGACAACAATCAGTCGTATACTGCACAAATCTGGCCTTTATGGAAGAGTGGCAAGAAGAAAGCCATTTCTTAAAGATATCCATAAAAAGTGTCGTTTACAGTTTGCCACAAGCCACCTGGGAGACACACCAAACATGTGGAAGAAGGTGCTCTGGTCAGATGAAACCAAAATCGAACTTTTGGCAACAATGCAAAAGTTATGTTTGGCGTAAAAGCAACACAGCTCATCACCCTGAACACACCATCCCCACTGTCAAACATGGTGGTGGCAGCATCATGGTTTGGGCCTGCTTTTCTTCAGCAGGGACAGGGAAGATGGTTAAAATTGATGGGAAGATGGATGGAGCCAAATACAGGACCATTCTGGAAGAAAACCTGATGGAGTCTGCAAAAGACCTGAGACTGGGACGGAGATTTGTCTTCCAACAAGACAATGATCCAAAACATAAAGCAAAATCTACAATGGAATGGTTCACAAATAAACATATCCAGGTGTTAGAATGGCCAAGTCAAAGTCCAGACCTGAATCCAATCGAGAATCTGTGGAAAGAACTGAAAACTGCTGTTCACAAATGCTCTCCATCCAACCTCACTGAGCTCGAGCTGTTTTGCAAGGAGGAATGGGCAAAAATTTCAGTCTCTCGATGTGCAAAACTGATAGAGACATACCCCAAGCGACTTACAGCTGTAATCGCAGCAAAAGGTGGCGCTACAAAGTATTAACTTAAGGGGGCTGAATAATTTTGCACGCCCAATTTTTCAGTTTTTATTTGTTAAAAAAGTTTGAAATATCCAATAAATTTCGTTCCACTTCATGATTGTGTCCCACTTGTTGTTGATTCTTCACAAAAAATTACAGTTTCATATCTTTATGTTTGAAGCCTGAAATGTGGCAAAAGGTCGCAAAGTTCAAGGGGGCCGAATACTTTCGCAAGGCACTGTATTTAATATGTGAGCACGAGGTTGCACGTAATTAATTCACGTGCTGGGATTCAAGTGAATAATTAATTAGTAATTGAATCCCAGCACAACAGTATAAATAGATGCACGTTTCATTCACTCGGGGTTGGGTGTTCGAGAGTGGAGAACGGGTGTGGAGAAGGAGAGATAAAAATAGTAAAAAGAATAATAAGTGTTTTGTACGCACCGTTTTGTTTAGTGATAGTCCGTTTTGTTTATCTCTTTTGTTTTGGCGAATGTGCCGTGTCCTGTGTGTTTTGTGTTCAAACCATTTATTTTCTGTGCTGTTTAATTATTAAATGCTGAGCGCGATCACGCGCTCAGCTTCACCAAAACCCCAAGTCTCTGTCTGTTTTGTGTTGCTCCCGGTCTCTGGTCTGACGTCACTCACTGCTGCCGTCTTTGTGACATATTCGACATGCAACAAAACCATGCTTACCAACATTCTAATTGAATAGCATACATTTACAAGTAAAAAAAATATTCACAGAACAAAACATTAGATAGCTGAACAGAACTAACTTGCACTTATTATTCTGAGCTCCGCCCCTCTCCTGCTTAAGCACAGCTGGACTCACTGGAGGCAAGGCAGACTGGTCCGCTTTATCCTACCGCGGAGACTTCAGCCGTCGATCAGGGTATTGTGCACAATACACATTAAGTGTTTTCATCTTGCGCCCCATACCTATAGCCTATAGCTTACCTATACCATAATTTCAAAGTAGGCGCTTTGAATGACAGGTGCTGTAGCTGGCAAATGAAAGTGCAGTCGGTCTTGATGATTGACAGTCATTTAAACGAACGAGAGCATTCTAGCACTGCTTCATGACTGACGGTGAAACTACACTAGCCTATTAAGGAACCACTGAATTGAATGACAGCGACCCTTAGCCATTCAGAGTAGAACGAAGACGGGACAGACAGCAAGTATAAAAACTACACATACTAGAGGTGATTTCTTAAATTATAATTTTTGGTAAGAAAAAAGAATAGCAAGTGGTTTTACCCACGTTTATCCTATATAAATTTATTTCAGTCAAACTCATATTTTTTGGGAATTCGACGTTTAACGAGCTTTACCTATTAAAATCGAAAAGTAGCAAGCCTGATTATGAAGTACTTCAGAAACCATATAAACTTTTCTCTTTTTTTTCAACATGGTATTTCGTTTTTTTTATTATCATGTATTCTGCTTAGAGATACATGTATAAAAATATGTTATTCTATGGCATGTTTATTCTCAGGGTTTTTATAAGCAATAATGGACACTACTCCTGATTATTTTCTCAAAATAAATATTTAGAAATAAAATAATAGTTCATTCATTCCATTATTATTAGTAATAAGGGGGAAAAAAATGTACCTGACAAATTTAGTTCATGAAATAGTATCTGCTTATATCCACTCTTTTCTTGATATTTATAAATGTTGTAAAAACATATATATTAAAATAAGTCAAATACATCAGTTTTACAGTGTTTTCTTAGCTGTAAACAATTTCTTGTGTAATGTTTTGTTTCTCTGTGCTGTTGAAAATGTGTCCGCCCTTTAAATCAGTGACGTCACATGAAAACAACAAGCAGGCAGTGTAATTCAATTCCTCCCGTCCAATGATATGCGTTAGCAAGCTGTTCTGAAAATGATGGTGGCCCAGCAAATCACAGAAATGAAATACGTTTTTTTATCGTGTTCACGGGCCCAGAATGACACTTCAGTATGGCCGTGTTTACGCGATCACAAGGTGTTTATTGTGTTGCTTAGAACTGCGTAACTGAATTTTGGGAGTTGTTTGTGGACCACCTGGAGTTTACTCATGGATCACAAGTAGTCCATGGACCACAGGTTGCGAACCACTGTGCTAGATAGATTTCCATGTGTTTGATTTGCATAGCACCATAATGTCCTTCTAAACTGAAGCATATTGTTTTGGGGGTTTCTGACTCCTTCTACGACTATGCTTTGCTGTGCCAAAGTCTCTGTACCTGTCTGTGTAGGTTAAGTTGAGGACATGCCAGATAAATTTATTTTTTCCTGGATTGAATCCAACAGTTTTCCATCTAGTAAAGCAGTACCAATGAGGACATTGCAATAAGGTTGAGAAGTAACCAGGTAGAACCATAGAATCATCCTGCATATTGCCTCTTTTGGTTTGTTGCAACTGACCTAATGGGTATATTTCTTTATTTCTGTATTTATTTGAAGCTTTAATGTAACAAGAGTACCTAATGGGCAGGGCAGGAACAACAGAATACTCCTTGTACTCATTACTGTATTTAGCCTACAGATGAAAAAAAGAAAAATGAATTATTGGTGGGGGCTTCCCCATCTCACATCATTTGGATGTAGCATCATCGTGTTTTTGTAACTGTTAACTACAGTATGTTTATTTTAAAATAAAACAAATCTGTAAACATAGTCTCTTTGCAAGTTATATTTCATATATTATGGTTTTACTCAGCATACTATGTTATTGGAATGCAATTTATTGCTAGAGAAGCAGGAACATTGTACTGTAAGTCATCATCAAAATAAACGCTTTGTTGATAAATTGGATCTGTACCTATGTTAACCAGGATGGTTCATGCCCAAGACTGTAATTTTGTCGAATAAGAAAAGCCTGATATAAGATGCCAACTGCAATGAAAAAAAAAAAAAAACATAAACCCATCAGATCTCCCCACTCTCTGTTAACATTGAAATAATTACCATAACTCCATGAGTAATACAGATATGAAGGAGTACATTGTGGAGTAATAAAGGAATGAAAGGAGTTTATTTTGGAGATGGTTTGGATAATTGATTTGACTGGATAATTGGTTTGTAGAATTGAAACAAAGATATTGGATTTCAGGTTAAGGATATTCATGTTCAATATTTATATTGCAGTGGAAATTATAAAGGGGGTAAAAAATATCTGCCTGCCTATATTTACTGAAGCATAGATAATACACACACACACACACACACACACACACACACACACACACACACACACACACAATGTCTATGGTAAAAATAAGGGATCACAAACAGTGTAAAGAAAACAGTGTAAAGTAAAGGTATTGTGCACAGGGGTAAATGCTTAGCAACGTTAAGTTGTTTACCATGATTGAATTTGCCACTTTGTCCAAAAAGTTCTGTGACATAAACAAGACATAGATCAACACACATAAACACGTGCTGTTGAATGAAAGTGGGGGGCTTTAGTAGTCTTCAAGCTAAAATATTAAGATTAAATATTAAAAGCAGCAATATGTTGTGGGTCAAAGATGGCTCGCCCACCTCTAGTTTACATGGCTCCAATGGGATTTGTAAAGTCTTTGGATAGCTTTGATTATTCTAATACTCAATTACAGTAATGTCTTTTAATAATGCAAATTATAAAGCCACTACTGATTGGCAATGTCCCTGAGGCATGAATCATGAAACCCAGGTGTTAATTTGTCTAAGTAATTTAAATAGGTTGGTATATCTCTGTGGGCTGTTCTCTGCATGGAAAGAGGAAAGAAAAGCACTTGAGTATCTATTTCTTTTTTGAGAGGAAAGAAATTTGGAGAGACTCCACAAGATATGACTAATCCGACTTATGAGATTCAGTTGCTTCTGTCTAACCTCTAGGTTGGGGGTCTAAAACACTTACATATAAGGACCCCACCACTGCTTTTGAATTCCAATTTATATTAATGCCTAATTTATTAGACACCATAGTGAGTTTTTTGTGTTTAAATATAATACCTTCTAGTTTGTGTACTGTAATTACTTTTGTAGAGAAGAATTTTCCACTGGGGCCTAGCTTGATATTTTAGGCCGTTGAGAATTTAATGAACTGAATTTCATACTGCCGGTGGTGAATACAGCCCATTTCCAGGTAGCTGATCTGACAATTAATTTAAGGGAAATAATTAACTTAACAAGTTGGATTACAGTATGGAAATTAGTAGAATTTCAGTCCTGGTTCCACTGAAAGGTATACAGCAATTATCATGAATTCCCTTTATATTTTCAAATGGTAATTTCTGTTTGTCAATTAAACTGTAGTGTATTCTTATCAAGACCAATGACCACATAACCACTATTTTCATTACGTATGTGCTACCCTTGAACGACTTCAGCATCATTAATCATTAAGCAGTGTCTCTCTAAAATGACGGTGACATTAACTCCACATTATGTTTTTGTACATCTATAAAGATCTCATATTGCAGTTGTTCTAAAGAGTGGCAGATCGGAATCCTGCCAAAAATTCAATATTTTACTTACTTTTAAAGACAAAAATGCACTCAAGAGACTCATACACACTGTTAGAGATGCCGGTTTTCTCAAAGTCCCCTTTTTGTTATGATTTAAACAATGGCAATATTTAAATCTGCCACCGTTTAGATCAATTGAATAGACACCAATATGTTTGAAATATTGTTCTTTTACCATTGATGTCAATGTATTTAGAACTACAGTCAGCACTCACATATCCAACCCTATAAAATTTTGACTTCATGGTGGTTAAACGAGTGTGATGCATATCTGATTATTTTATTTTGACCCGTTCCAACCGTTGTCCGTTTTAAAATAAATAGGCTTCCATTTAGATGCACTGTGGTTTTGCTGGTACAGTACTATATTTTCAACAGAAGTATTTTAATTCAGAATTATATGATTCTGAAAATATCACTTGCCAAAAGAGACGAATGTGGACACATGGACTGTAACACAGTACATACTTTTAAATCAGGTACATATTGTAGCAGTATGTAAAATTCCCCATTAACAACCCAACAGCAAAATGAAATCAAAATATTACCCATGCACAGAACTGCGTAAAACATAAAAGGCAATGCAATTTAGCAAAATATTAAAAAAAACAACAATAGTTTCCAGAATTAAAACAGTATCCAAAATCAGTATTCAAATTTGCAGAATACAGTGCTTGATAAGGCCCTAATGTCACAGTTCACTTACAAATGAAAATGCACAAAAGCAACTAAAGATCACAGATTTTTAAAAAATGCATCACAGTATCTAAAATTGTTTAATGATTAACTTTTACATTACCATAGCTTGTCTTGTTCGCTTTGTTTTTGCTGCATTTTCATCATGTGAAATTGGAGGAAGAGCTGTGTAACAGCACAATAAAGACAAAATGAAAAAAAACCTGGGTTGTGATGGATAAACAAGTACATTGTAACATTAAAGAGATGGGCTTTGTATCAGAAAACTGGTATACAGGAGTCGGAAATAGTGTGTGACGGGTAAGTGCATTATCCGAGTCCTGACTGTATAATACTGTAGATGTTGGTGAACTGCTGCAACATCAATTGTATAACAGGGTTTACAAATGTTAATAATTATCTTATACACTTATGTATATAAGATAATTATGTTATGTGGTTTTAGAATTCTGTCTTGGTTCATTGAAATCTATTTTTAAAAAGTTTAGGCTCAACAAGATTAATAGCCAAGAGGGGAAAAAAAGATGTACCAGCCTTGGATAAGCCACTCTGGTCTTAATGATGTTCTGTTTGTAAAGGGCTTGCTGACAAATTAGGCACAAGTCATTTTACAATAAATAGATACCTACAGAGTTTATTTTTGACATTTGTATTTTCTGTGTTATAAATAGGAGAGTGCATATAAAGTCATTTTAAATAGAGAAAATATGTTTTGTATAATTACTGACTATGTGCTCTACTACCAGCAGAAAAAAAACTGGGGTTGGGCATTGCCACATCCACGCAGAAAAAACGAAACATCACAGCCTAGCGTTCAGTACTATAACCCTCCCATCCTAGTCAAAGGAACCCTGGTAAAACACTGCAAACCACAGGGATTTATAAAGTAACAATTATGCAAGTCCATGACTCACTTCCAGCTGGCTAGAGATTCCACTGAAGACAAGGCCTTGGGCTAGCATGACTAGTCACAGCTGCAATCAGACATGTAGTTCTATGCAGGCTACTGTGGCGGGGTGCAGATAAAATATGCATTAGTATTTGGATACAGGGATTGCACAATTTAGTTCACGTGCTGGGATTCAAGTGAATGATTAATTAGTATTTGAATCCCCGCACAGCTGTATATATAGATGAACAAATCACTCACTCGGGGTTGGGTGTTCAGAGTGGAGAGAACGGGTGAGAAAGTCGGGAGTAAGCTTTAAAATCAAAATACCACAATTGCTACTAGTTTTTCTAGTTGCTACTAGAATTAATACTAGTTTTATTCAATATTTCTCCAGTGTTTGTTTTGTCTGTTTATTTTGGCCAACGTACCGTTTGTTTTGTGTGTGACGTGTTTGTTTTGTTTAAACCTTTTATTTTGTTAATTTACAATAAACCAGCGCACTCACTCACTAAGCATTCTGTGTCCATTCTCTTCCTGGTCTGATGTCACACACGAGCCAGCTTGTCACAGCTACCCACCCAGGGCTGCTACTATAGCATTAAAAATCTATGATTCCCAGACATCTGTGTAACACATTGATACTGGTGCTCAATTAGCACAACATTCTGTTTGTATACTATCTTATCCTAAAAGGTATTTTTCCCCAGGATGAGTGACATTAATAAGGATGATTAGAGCATCATTAGTAGAAACACATTACATACACAGCTGTTCAGAGAAAAACAAAAAAAGTATTTTAAAAAATGACTTCCTTACATTTACTATACACACAACTTTAACCTTTACCAAATAATCTTCATTTGAAATGGGTGTTTCTGGGGATACATCTGGTGCATGATCAGAGTGAGAGACACCTGTACACTGATCCTGTATTGAGACACTGAAACAGTTATACCAACAGCCCTTTTGCAATACCACAGTACTTTGTTTACGAACATAATAGCATATTAATCAATTATAAAATGGATCTGAGATTTCCTTTAACCTGATTGGTCAATACAAGGGCTTAAATCTCTGGTAAAGGACTGATTAAATATTATCTTTCAAACAATGTTTAATCACTGTTCCAAATCAATCCGCCCGAGAATACATAAATAGAGTAGTCGTGTAGTTTACCTTTTTTTCTGCTTGTTGAATGAAAATTTCCGTTCTGAATGTTGTTTGACAATCTATTTAAATTTAGTATAGCAAATAAAGTAAAAATAATTAATAATAGAGAACAGTGTTTGCTGTCAGAGGCAATACAGTAACCACAATAGGAACTCGTCTCCAGTTTGAATGACGAGTTGAAATCAAATAGTTTTATCAGCAACTTTATTTATTTATTTATTATTTAAGTAAATCACAGTAACAACACTGGCACGTTGCATCTCTTCTCTAAAGTCACACAGACTGTAAACAAGTTAATGAACAAACAGCATGATCAGGATTAACAAATACTTTAGATAACTAGATATTTTAATTTATTTTGTTAATAAAAATTAGGACCTAACGGTAACCTAAATACCGGTACTGAAATTTACACAAATACACAAACATGCACTCAAATCCAAATCCAAATAAAATAAAAGTTAGCTGTACTTTTATTCTTTACATGTTTTACAAACAGTTCACTAACCACGTTCGCTTTTCTGTACAAGGTATTTGAACTGAAGAACAGCTCCATGTACTGTAAGTAAAAGTTTTTTTTTATTATTTGACGATTGGAAATACACACGAAGCGTCCACTGCTGGCATGAAGCCCGAGTGAAGGCTACGAGACCACAGATGGAATTCTGAGCAAACCGCATTACTTACAGAATAATGAGGAAAACGTGTGTATTCATTAGCAACAAAAACTAGTGCTCATAAAATCACAAAAAAAAAAAACTGTAAATGTTTCTTTTTTTTTTAAGTATCCATTCTCATTATGTTAGGTGCACTCGCCTTTGGCTCTGGACATTTAACAACACGAGTCAGGCCTTACCAGACGATAAAGCCCTCTTCTTTGGGTTCGATTGCTTAATTATTGTACTGTTCATCTCTTTATCCTTTCTGAGTATCACTTTGTTGGCCCAAGGGACTTCTTAGCTTATATTCATATTTTTTTTAGTAATTGTTATTATTGTTGCTGTTATTGTTGTTTTTATCACGTATCTGCAATGAAGACCAAATAATTCCAAAGTAATATAAGCACAGGGCTGACTGCTCCCTCTCACGCACAACAGAGAGGAGTGTCAGGACACTGTCTACTGATACAGGTAATCAGGAAACAATCCATAGGTTTTTACTCAAAACAATTACCATCTTAAATGTTTCAATCAATCTTTTTTTTAACTGTCTAAGACACACTTACAGTAAAATTTGATTACTGACAAAACACCCAATGTTGTGCAACCTATGGTCATTTTGTTAAACATATTACAAGAAAGTAAAGTGACATCTTGAGAGAAAAAACTAAACAAACTATCGATTTAATTCAATTGTTGACATCTAAGCTCAGATCTAGGGAGAGTCAAGCACAAACCTCAGTGACAGCATAATGAATTGATTAAACTTGACAGCATATAAATAAAGCTATTAATATCATATTTCTTCATTGCACAGCCAATATTGGGCAGATGTGTTCACAACAGTGTTTACATACTTGTCCAAGTAATCAATTAGCAACATCTCCACTGCCTTTTCAAAAAGTTGTGTCTGAGCAGCAAATATTCATTGGTGTTCACTGTGGTCTTTCATATTAAATGGACCCCCAAGATGACAAAAGGGATGAGGTAAGAATAAATAATATACAGTATGCGTACTCTTATTGGCTACAGTGTCACTTTTATATTTCAATTGCTTTCCCATACACCTCTACGGTGTTTATTACATCTGTTTCAAATTACATCTGTTTGCTTCTTACAAAACTAATATAACAAAACATTTTTTTTTTAAAACTTAGTTTTAAGAACCTGACCTAGAATCACAGTATGTCACTGCAAGATCAAGAACATTGACAGTCAATATTTCCATTCTTTTGGGATCAGAACTGTCATTGTTCACAACGCTTCCTTCTCACCCTGTAAAGTCCCAGTCTAACAGCTTTGACCTATATCTGTCAGAGTTATAAATCACAGGTACTTTTCAAATGGCCTAATTATTTGAATGAATAATAGTTTGTCACATGTTTTGGTGTAGGCCTACAGTCACCCTATCTATTAAATCAGAATAAAAGTCATTTTCCCTAAAAGGTAATCCTGTTAATTTAGCTCAGTTATATAAAACAACTGTTTGGTTTTGCTTACCATGAAAATTAATAAATATATCTGCATTGAAAAAGCCAGCCTTATTCCAATAACTTTACTTAACCCCCTATTGGTAGAAGTGATGTTCAAATAAACCCACATGTAAGTATACAAATCATGAGTCACCTATTAACTGCCTGGGACCAGACTCTATGTTTAGGCGATACATCACTGGCGTTTTTTTAATTATACAAGCGTGATACCCCTCAATATAATAGAAAAGCATCCCTTGTACTTGTCAAAGATCCATCGGATCCAAATTACATGTAATAAGAAGTAACAGAAAGTAAAAAATAAGGACTGTGGCTACCTCGAGACAATCCGAGCTGATAATAGAAAGGTTAATTGTTGCTACACCTGAGTAAATAAGAAAACAAGGCTCTCCATTCTCTCTTTCTGATTTAAAAACAAAAACGTTTTTAAAATGTTCTTCTTCCACCAAGGACTCTGGTCTCTTTTTCCTAGTAAGTCTTTAATAATAATAAATTTAAAAAATGAATAGACTCTCAAAATATTAATCCCACCTGCTGTGCTCTTGTATTTGTTTCATATACTAAGGCTTCACATTTGCAGTTTAAAAAACATCATAGAAAACGATAGGTTGCGGATGCAACCCCGGTTCCCTGAAAGAGAAAATAACCATCAAATATGGGGATATTGCCGTCAGGCAGTAGCGATTGGCTGAGCTTTTATAGCAAAGCTGCCGATAGGCCTCTGCGCGAGCTGCCACGTAAGCCCGCCCCCCTGGGAGCTTACTATACGCAGCGCGCAGAGACTCACGCCCTCTTTGCTCTTCAGGCCGTGAAGACCTCTGGAGCGACCACGAGTTGATGGTTATTTTCTCTTCAGGGAACCGGGTTGCATCCGCAACCTATCGCTCCCTTTCAAGTCGAAAATAACCATCAAATATGGGGACAGTGTACCCAAGCTGTCGCGAGGGAGGATTCTCGGCAGTAGGACAGACTTACGCCATAACGCAACTGTGTAGGGAATACATCTACGCGATATGCGGAGCTGCGCCGCAGCCGCCTATGCTCGCAATGACACCTGTCCTAAGGTGGAATAGTCAACACCATGCTGACAACCACTCTATACGTCCGCATCTTGAGGGATCATAGAGTGTAGTACAGATGTTCAACAGTGGAGCAGAGGAATCCAGTACGCTTAACCGGTAAAACCTCATAAAAGTATGCGGTGTAGCCCAACTGGCTGCAGCGCAAATGTCAGACACCGCACCCTCTAAAGAGGGCCCAGGATGTCGCCATACCCCTAGTGGAATGCGCCTTCAACTGCCCTGGTGGCGGAAGGCCTGCAGATTCATAAGCTAATTTAATAGCATCCACTATCCAGTGGGAAAGGCGTTGTTTAGACAACGGCTGACCCAAAGTCCTAGAACCATGGCATATGAACAACTGTTCAGTTTGCCTCACAGCCGCTGTACGGTCAATATAACATCTCAATGCCCGCACGGGCAGAGCCTGTGTAATCGTTCTTCCTCTGGGGAAGAAAAGGAGGAGGATGGAACGCCATCAACTCGACTGGTTGGTTCATATGGAACGGGATATGACCTTGGGTAAAAGGTCGGGTTTGGGCGCATGGAGACCTTAGAACCGCCTCCCGCTAAACGAAAGTACATGAAGAATGCACTGACAGTGCGTAATCTCGCTCACGCCGCTTTGCTGAAACCACTGACAGCAAAAACGCAGTTTTTATAGACACGAAGCTTCATGTCCACGCTGTGGAGAGGCTCGAACGGTGCCTTGGTAAGGGCTTCCAGCACCACATCAAGGCTCCATGACGGTAGACTGGTCGTCCTTGGAGGCCGCAAACGCCTTGCGCTCTTTAGGAACTGGGCGATGCCAGAAAATGGCAACCTGGTGACAAACCGTCAATACGCATATGGCAAGCCGATATGGCGGCTAAGTACACTTTAAGTGTAGAGGGAGATTTCCTCATCTAACAGTTTCTGTAGAAACTGTAAGATCACTGCCATAGGGCAGGATATTGGGTCATGGCCTTCCGCCAGACACCAACTCTGAAACAACTGCCACTTATACGTATACTGCGACCTAGTAGAGGGTGCTCTAGCACTCTGAATGGTCGAAATAACCGCCGCTGAGAGCCCTAAGGCTGACAGGCGCCCTGCTCAGGGCCAAGCCCATAGCTGCATGAGCTTGGGGCTCGGGTGCCATAGCCCTCCTTGGGCTTGGGACAACAGGTCCGCCGCAGAGGGAGCTCCTCGGCCGACCGTGCAACAACTGCACCAGGCTCGAAACCATATCCTCCGAGGCCACCGAGGAGCGATCAGGATCACTGTCGCTGTTTCTACCCTGACCTTTCTAAGAAGGCGGGAGCATCGGAATCGGTGGAAACGCGATATAGGAGCCCTGGCGGCCATTCGTGAGCCAGTGCATCGACTCCTAGGGGCTGTGGAGATCCTTCACTGAGAACCATAGGGGCAGTGCGTGGTCTCTTGCGAAGCAAAGAGATCCACCTGGGCTGTGCCGAACCATTCCCAGATGCGCCTACCACTTGAGGGTGGAGACGCCATTCGCCAGCAAGAGGGCCTCCTCTGGATAGGAGATCCGCTGCGTAGTTGACTCTGCCCGGTAGATGAACCGCACGCAGAGAGGTTAAACGCGGTTGTGCCCATAGCAACATCCGTGCTACCATCCGTGAAGACCGGGGACCGCAAGCCGCCCTGGCGGTTGATGTACGCCACAACTGTGGTGTTGTCTGACCGCACTAACACATGCTTGCCTAGAAGCACTGGCAAGAAGTGCCGGAGGGCGAGGTCCACCGCTCTGAGCTCCAGAGCATTGATGTGGGCTGACCTCCAGGGTCCTGACCACACTCCACGGGTCCCTGTCCCGCTCCAGACTGCTCCCCAACCGTGGTTGGAAGCGCCGGTCGTGATGACCTGTCTCCTGAAAATGGGACCCAAGCGCACGCCTTTGGCGGAGGTTTGATGGAACTTTCCACCAGCGTAGCGCTTCCCAGCAGGCTCGGGATACCCTTAGCCTGCGGTGTTTGTCTCTCCGCGGATGCAACGCGAAGGCATTGAACCAGGCCTGCAGAGGTCTCTGGTGTAGTAAGCCCAAAGGAAGGGCTTGTGAGGCGGCAGCCATCAACCCCAGCATGCGCTGACACAGCTCCATGCTGACTGTCTGTCTCAACCTGAATAGGGAGAGACACCGCCTAATGAGGCAACTCTTTGTGTCGACAGGGTCGCTTCCATGGACACTGAGTCCAGATGCAGACCCAAGAATTCGGTCTGTTGGCTTGGCACTAGGCGGCTCTTTTCTGAATTGATCTTCAGACCTAGCCGCTGAAGATGGTCTGTAACCATCACTGTGTGCTGTGCCACCTGCTCCTTTGACTGCGCCGCAGACGAGCCAGTCGTCCAGATAATTCAGCAGTCGGACACCTTGAGCCCGCAAGGGAGCTAGAATGGCATCCATACATTTCGAAAAGGTTCGAGGAGCTAGTGACAGGCCGAATGGAAGGACACAAAACTCGTATACCCTGCTCTGAAATGCGAAACGCAGATACTTCCTGTGACCCGGCAGATGGGAACGTGAAAGTACGCGATCTGTCAGGTCCACGGTGGTGAACCAGTCGCCGTGCCGGACTGACTGAATGATGTGCCTGTGCGTAAGCATCCTGAACGATAACACCCGCAGGTATTTGTTCAGTACTCGCAGATCTAAAATAGGACGGAGCCCGCCGTCCTTCTTGGGCACCAGGAAGTATTTGGAATAGAACCCTGGTCGATCAGAGCAGGGTCTACTTGTTGAATGGCACGCTTGCTGAGCAATGCCTGTATTTCCACATTCAGAGCTGAGGACTGAACCGAAGTCCTTCACTGCAGTTACAACCACTCCCGGAAGGGGGAGGTTTTAACTGGAACTGAAGGGTGTACCCGTGGATATAGTTTTGTGCACCCAGATGTCGTTGGTGCATTGTTGCCAGAACTGGAGCTGGGAGACAGTGTAGGGGCGGGTTAACAGCTGCCTGGTGTTCTCAGGGCTGTTTAGGCTGGGCTCGCTCGCGAGGGGCATGGCCAGAGCCCCGAGGGCGTGGCCTGCCACCACCTCGAGGGCGCCACCCTCCGCGCTGCGGTCTTGAAAATGGAGGTGGACCGCGCTGCTGTGCTCGAGGGAGAGGTCTTAGTACCCCTGGCCGTGGCTGGTGCTGTGGCGGTGTCCTGCGCCACTGATGTTCCTGAGGCCGCTTCGGCTGGAACGGCGGTTTTGGCCACATTTTCGCCATTTGCTGCGACGCCTCCCGCGCCTTGGCGGAGCGTTGCAGCATCTCCTCCACCGCTGGACCAAAGGTGTGTCCCGTGTAATTGGGGCATCCAGCAACGGGCCTTGTCAAGTTCCTGCACTCTCGCCTGCGAGAGCCAGAGCTGCCTTCTGGCCACCACCAGAGATGCGATGCTCCTGCCCTGAGCCCGCGCTGAGCTGGGCCAGCTTCACCAGCAGTTGACTGACGGTCCCCAACTCGCTTCTGAGGGCGCCAAGGGCACTCAGGTAAGTCTCTAATCAGTGCCGCTTGGTAGACCGTCAGCAAGCTGGCCACATTAGAGAGCTTGACCGCCTCTGTGGCCGCAGCGCACCCCTTTTGAGGTGTACCTCAGTGGTCCTGCACTGCTTATTAGGGCATGCAGGATCTTTCGTCAGCCCTGACAATGTTGGCGCTCTTCACCAACGCTGGCGAACGCAGCGCCCACCGGTGGGAAGGACGCCAACCCAGCTTCATTTGCCCCTGCATGTTAAAGGCCGAGGCCTTACGAGAAGTCGCAGG